>JAVGWX010000006.1:63325780-63443280 GCA_036924085.1 Ariolimax columbianus
GTCGTTTGTATCTTTATTTTGACGTTTCATTGGTGTATTGATGCTTTTGGTTTTCATTGTATTTTTTTTTTCGTAGTCATCTTTCGTTCACACTTCTTCGTCACGTCACTCGTTCTCAATCTCCGACTATCAAGCCCTGAAAATGGCTCTGCAGGTAGCAGGACGTTGACCAGAGAACAGAATGCGTTGTGGTGTACTTAACAGCTTGACTGCGATATTTGCACCATTCTGTCCGAAACATCCGACTTCAGCATGCCATTTTTGGGTACCCGGTTAGCCTTCCCTCTTCGATCTCTTCTCCTTAGCCAGTCTGCCCTGTTTCAGCAGCATGTTATCCAGGATCAGAGCTTGGTAGCGGGAGGTTGAGAACGTTCAGGGCTTGGTAGCGGGAGGTTGAGAACGTTCAGGGCTTGGTAGCGAGAGATTGAGAACGTTTAGGGCTTGGTAGCGGGAGATTGAGAATGTTCGGTGCTTGGTAGCGGGAGATTGACAGCGTTCAGGGCTTGGTAGCGGGAGACTGAGAACGAACGAACGAAGCCAAGCCAATGCAAGCATTAACAACTACTACTTCTACTACGTCTCTTTCAATTGTTTGGGTCCGTGTAGGGGACCATACAGTGATGTATTTAGCTGAGGAATAAAGTATCTTGCTCCTTCAGTAACCGTGTTGTGTGCAGTGCATGCTTATAATTGTTTCTCCAATAGAGACAAGAGACGGTTCGAACATATGTATCCTAACTAAATGACTATAGTACAAACCACTCGACCACCTGCACAAATGGTCTCGCAATAATGTGCCCTACAATAAAAATTTATGACTGTTTCAAATCACAAAATCATTAATGTCTTTGCTGCTCCAACAGGAGCACAAGAGAGCTACTACACTTAAACAAGCTCCGAATTTGATTTAAAGCAACATTTCTGACTGCAACTTGGTAATCGTTTTCATAAATGCACAATCTGATGTGTAAGCTGTCAAGGGCAGCAAGTTCCTGCATTTCATGAATGAAATAAGCCAGGTAGTTGCAAGATCGCAAACGATGTGTCTGTGGCTACCATCTCACTCTGGTGTACCGCTTTGCTTGTCGCTTGTTTCTGAAGCATATCTCCCACTTGTCTAACAATTGGCAGCTAGCATTGGCGTCCAACTCTGTTTTCACTAACGTGAGTCATATATTGATATCCAAATCTTTTTTCACTAACGTGAGTCATATATTAGCGTCCAAATTTGTTTTCACTAACGTGAGTCATATATTGACATCCAAATCTGTTTTCACCAACTGAAACCAGCTAGTTTCTTGATCAGGTTCTTGTCTATCAAAGGGGAGATGTGATTCAGGTTCAGCGTCATGTCTATCAAGAGGGAGATGTGATTCAGGATCAGCGTAATGTCTATCAAGCGAGAGATGTGATTCAGGATTAGCGTCATGTCTATCAAGGGGGAGATGTGATTAGGGTCAGCGTCATGTCTATCAACGGGGAGATGTGATTCAGGATCAGCGTTAAGTCTATGAAGGGGGAGATGTGATTCAGGATCAGCGTCATGTCTATCAAGGGGAAAATGTGATTCAGGATTAGCGTCATGTCTATCAAGGGAGAGATGTGATTCAGGATCAGCGTTATGTCTATCAAGGGGGAGATGTGATTCGGGATTAGTTTCTTGTCTATCAAGGGGGAGATGTGATTCAGGATTAGCGTCATGTCTATCAAGGGGAAGATGTGATTCAGGATCAGCGTTATGTCTGTCAAGGGGGAGATGTGATTCAGGATTAGTTTCTTGTCTATCAAGGGGGAGATGTGATTCAGGTTCAGCGTTATTGTCTATCAAGGGGGAGATGTGATTCAGGATTAGTTTCTTGTCTATCAAGGGGGAGATGTGATTCAGGTTCAGCGTTATTGTCTATCAAGGGGGAGATGTGATTCAGGATTAGTTTCTTGTCTATTAAGGGGGAGATGTGATTCAGGATTAGTTTCTTGTCTATCAAGGGGGAGATGTGATTCAGGATTAGTTTCTTGTCTATTAAGGGGAAGATGTGATTCAGGATTAGTTTCTTGTCTATCAAGGGGAAGATGTGATTCAGGTTCAGCGTCATGTCTATCAAGGGGGAGATGTGATTCAGGTTCAGCGTCATGTCTATCAAGGGGGAGATGTGATTCGGGATTAGTTTCTTGTCTATCAAGGGGGAGATGTGATTCAGGTTCAGCGTCATGTCTATCAAGGGGGAGATGTGATTCAGGATTAGTTTCTTGTCTATCAAGGGGGAGATGTGATTCAGGATTAGCGTCATGTCTATCAAGGGGGAGATGTGATTTAGGATTAGTTTCTTGTCTATCAAGGGGGAGATGTGATTCAGGTTCAGCGTCATGTCTATCAAGGGGGAGATGTGATTCAGGATTAGTTTCTTGTCTATCAAGGGGGAGATGTGATTCAGGATTAGCGTCATGTCTATCAAGGGGGAGATGTGATTCAGGATTAGCGTCATGTCTATCAAGGGGGAGATGTGATTCAGGATTAGCGTCATGTCTATCAATGTACTTACTTCCCTTGTCCAAACATCACGTCGTATTGCGTTCATCCAAGTGTTGAGCGACTTGAATTGTCCCGCCAGCATGTCGCTGTCGTCACATGTTTCACAAGGTTGAGACAAATCATAAGATAACCTTGGATCTTGTACGGCACCACAGACACGTATCACTGTCCGAGAGACCCCATTTCTTCATGTTCCTCCCACGTCATGATATGCCAGTTAGAAGTCTATTAGTTGTCTTACAAAAGTAAGCAGGGTCAGTGATGTCCAGGGGCAAGTTCTTCCTGAAGCTTGATCCTTGGGTCCTGTTACATTTTGTGCCATAATTCAATGCGACGATTCTCAGGGCTGACTGTATGGCCTTTGTTGATTTAAGGAAACTGTCTGGGTTTGAGTCTTGTGAAGGTGTCCAAACATTGGGTGCCTAGGATTGCGTTAATCTCGATGCATTTATATAATGGGGAAAAAGGAAGGACAAATGTTAGAGCTAAGCTACTCATTCTCTGCCCCTCCCTCTCTCTATCTCTCTCGTTCTCTTACCTCCCTGGCACTTAATAAACGAACTAGAGAAGAGCAAGTCATCATCTTCATACTAAGAACTAGGCATAACAGACACAAGGGTCATCTTTACAACAAAGTGAGAATTGGGGCAGATGACAGGTGCCCATGTGGGGAGCATACCATGACCGTGGAACACATCCTACAAAGCTGCACGCTCACGAAGGAAAAGAGAGAACAATACTGGCCTCTCGAGCCAGACATGAGACAAAAGCTGTATAGAGATATAACGCCTTACAAACAACGGTGTCCCTTTTAAGAGAAACCCGAATCTTGATCTGAGAATTGAAACCAGAACCTTGATCTGAGAACAGAAACCAGAACCTTGATCTTAGAACAGGAACCAGAACCTTGATCTGAGAACAGAAACCAAAACCTCAATCTGAGAACAGAAACCAGAACCTAGATCTGAGAACAGAAACCAGAACCTAGATCTGAGAACAGAAACTATAACCTAGATCTTAGAACAGAAACCAGAACCTAGATCTGAGAACAGAAACCAGAACCTCAATCTGAGAACAGAAACCAGAACCTAGATTTGAGAGCAGAAACCAGAACCTTGATCTGAGAACAGAAACCAGAACCTAGATCCGAGAACAGAAACCAGAACCTAGATCCGAGAACAGAAACCAGAACCTCAATCTGAGAACAGAAACCAGAACCTAGATTTTAGTGCAGAAACCAGAACCTAGATCCGAGAACAGAAACCAGAACCTAGATTTGAGAACAGAAACCAGAACCTAGATTTGAGAGCAGAAACCAGAACCTTGATCTGAGAACAGAAACCAGAACCTAGATCCGAGAACAGAAACCAGAACCTAGATCCGAGAACAGAAACCAGAACCTAGATCCGAGAACAGAAACCAGAACCTAGATCTGAGAACAGAAACCAGAACCTCGATCTGAAATAAGCGTAAGAATCCAGTCCACCTTCTAGACATTCTCCACTTCCTGCACTCGACGTCACACCAATACGTTCCTTCGGGACTTAATCACGTTTTGCGTTAACCCAGTGACATTTCTGTAACCCTTTCCATTTTAACTGTTGAGAATTTTTACACAAACTCATCTGCTTTGTCCTGTGTTTCTGACTAAGACCTTCTTACTATTACGGAAGGTTGTACATGCTGTGTGCAGGTAAAATGGATTCGTATTTGTTCATATTATTTACATATCCGAAAATCCCTCCCACTAACCCATCTTTATTTTCTCTCGCCACTCAAGTGACAGCAATAATAGATTCACATAAACAAAAATTAATAACAAAACCATGTCACTCCATCACTCGTACAGCCACAAGACCTGCCATTGATTTTCAGACGCGCTGTGAGAGTGGGAGAAAAAAACAACCGAAAGTCGAATGGAGAAAATTATCTCCGATAATTGTCTTATGCGGATGTTACCCTCGTGACAGCATTATAGAGCCAGGAATTGCTGTAAAAACGGGTCTTTCTCACTCGTGATGGTGATATTTATGTAAGTCTATACTTACTGCTTATATGTACGGGCTAAATTAACCGTTAGAGTTGTTCTTGAAGGTCTGGCCTACATGGAGCACGATATTTCTAGACATGTGTTCGCGTATATTGGAAATAAATAGACAGTAAACAAAAATGGCAGACATAAATTTCAATTTCACGTGACTGAAATGTCATAAGCTTAAATAAGTCATACTTATAGAGAAAGACGCACAACTACGTATAGATTTCAAGATTTGCAAAGAGAATACACGAATTAGGTTTACGGTTGGCTTCAAAACATAAGTGACTTGACTTGAATTAGTTATTGTTTCCCCTAAGAACATGCATTTTTCCAGTGGCCTCCTATGGTTGTGAAATATGGACGTTTACAAAAGCAATAAGAGCGAAGATCGGTGCTTCTGAGACACAGCTCTACAGAAAAAATCCTGAAAATCCCGTGGACAAAGAAAGAAAGAAATCTATCCGACAAGACCTGAGTGTGGAGGAGAATTGGCTTATAAATGATGTTCTGACCAGAAAACTGGTTTTTTGGACACGTTAAACGACGCTACAACTGGAGAGAGTCGCTATGGAGGGCATGGTCACTGGAAAGATAGGCAGGGGCGGACTGAGAAGACGATGGACTCAGGACATAAAGGAGACGCAGGCCGGAAGACTGCCGGAAGACAAGAGTCTTCTACAAACAGCCTGTCATTACTGCGACGTTCTGCAAACGACATGCTACATGATGATGATTCCCATTGTATTGCGTGGCTTAACAGCATTAGCGAAGCGTTAGAATAGTCAGGATAGGCTGAGCTAACTGTTAGAATAGGCTGATCTATCAGGATAGGCTGAGCGAGCTATCAGGATAGACTGAGCTAACAGTATAGGTTGAGCTATCATGATAGGTTGAGATGTCTGGATAGGCTGAGCTGTCTGGATCGGAAGAGCTGTCTGGATAGACTGAACTATCACGATAGGCTGAGCGAGCTGTTAGGATAGGCTGAGCTGTCATGATAGGCTGAGCTGTCTGGATAGGCTTAGCTGTCTGGATCGGAAGAGCTGTCTGGATAGACTGAACTATCAGGATAGGCTGAGCGAGCTGTTAGGATAGGCTGAGCTAGCTGTCAGGATAGGCTGAGCTGTCAAAATAGGCTGAGCTAGCTGTCAGGATAGACTGAGCTAACAGTATAGGTTGAGTTGTCAGTATAGGCTGAACTGTCAGTAGAGGCTGAGGTATCTGGACAGGTTGAGCTGTCAGGATAGGCTGAGCTATCAGGATAGGATGACCTATCAGAATAGGCTGAGCTAGCTGTCAAGATAGGCTGAGCTATCAGGATAGACTGAACTGACAGTATAGGCTGAGCTGTCATGATAGGCTGAACTGTCTGGATAGGCTGAGCTGTCAGGATAGGCTGAGCTGTCAGGATAGGCTGAGCCGTCATGATAGGCTGAGCTGTCTGGATAGGCTGAGCTGTCTGGATAGGCTGAGTTGTCAGGATAAGCTGAGCGAGCTGTGAGGATAGGCTGAGCTAGCTATCAGGATAGGCTGAGCTGTCAGGATATGCTGAGTTGTCAGAATAGACTGCGCTGTCAGAATAGACTGCGCTGTCAGGATACGCAGAGCTGTCAGGAAAGGCTGAGCTGTCAGGAAAGGCTGAGTTGTCAGGATAGGCTGAGCTGTCAGGATAGGCTGAGCTGTCAGGATAGGCTGAGCTGTCAGGATAGGCTGAAATATCCAAAAGGATTTGTAAGGAATTAGAGAAGACATACCTTTGCATAAACCACGCGTGAAATAAATTGGAAATTTAAATTGTTAGGGTCATTTTGTTTAAGCGTAGATACATGTTAGTAATCATGTGTTTCTCTGTAGCTGAGTACACCGCACTAGTCTGGAAGAACTCTGCACGTATCAAACATATAGATACAGCAATAAATGAGACAGGCCGTAAAGTTACTGGATGCCTAAAACCTACACCAACTGAAAAAATATACCCCATAATCGGCATAGCACCATCAAAGATACGAAGAACTGTCGCGTCAGAGATGGAAAGAGAGAAACAGGTAAATGATCCAAGACACTATGTTCGGACCTCAGCTGCAGCGCCCAAGACTAAAGTCAAGACGAAGTTTCTTACAGTCAACCCAGCCCCTACAGACGAGTCCAGGAAAACGACGCATCGAAAGTTGGAAACAGCTGACACAGGCTCCCTTGATCGAGTTACAGGAGGAACCTGCGCCTGGACATGTCCTGCCCTGTGCAACATAAAAGTCACTAAATAGAATTTGAACTGGTGTATCACGATGCAGGAAACACCTGAAAAGATGGGGATACAGAGAGGATGAGACATGCGAATGGGGAGTAACACAAGACCAGGACCATCTGATAATCTGCCCAAACCTCCCGGAGACTTGTAGTGTGGATAACCATCTGAGTGCCAGTGACAGGGCAATCCACGTGGCTGAATACTGGAAGAATGAAGTGTGACGTAGTACCTAAGACATGGAAAGTAAGTAAGTTAGCAAACACGCGAAGCGGTAAAGCTGATTGGGTGCAGCCTAACACAGCGTATAAATCAGGTCAATTGGTAGAAGACGGTCATTAACGTGCTATTTTTTCTCACAGCCCAATAGTCACAAATTAGGCCGGCCTTCCCTGGCCGGATTTCTAATTTTAGAACAGGTGAACGACTATGTCACTTTATGTTCATGACTTGGCTAACCTTTAAATTATAATCACGCTTCGCTACTGCTAAAAAGTAGTCATAATGTTGCATACTGTGTAACATATATGACTCGCAATGTCTCCTAGCCTCTCACGTCAAAGCTTAGATAATCTACAAGAGGTGTTCAATGTTCTTCACGGTAATCCAGCTTAAATTGAGGTCTTAATCTTTAGCAGGAAGCTGGACGGGACAGCAGACGAGATGCTGGCGAATTCTTCTTTCACCAACAACGGGACAGGGACGAGTCTATTCTCACAGTGAAGAAGTGCTAAAGATGACGATACTGGGTCAGAAGAGGCACAGGAAATTACAATATCATGGAACTATCGCTTTCTATGGATGAGAACAAAAGGCAATTGTAGAAGATGATGGCATAATTAATTTTGCTAGCGATATTTTTAGTAAGGATTAACTGCGCTAGGGATGCAAGGGACTTCGCATCAAAGCACCCGTGAAAAAGACTTCGGAGTCTGGAGTCGAACCCACACCATCTGACCACGAGGCCGACGGCTTAACCACTTCGCCACGGAATTCTCAATGGATGAGAACACGGCTAAGTAAAACATATGATGGCGCTGGCTCTGTGGAGCTCTACCAGTCTCAACACAGCCTCAGATATGGGAAGATCCTCTAAACGCTTTTGTGTAGATCAACACAGAAAGAGAGAACCCGAGGAGGGACAGTTGTTATAATGCGCAGGAATGTGGAAGAAATGAATATCAGACAGTCTGAGAATAGCAAGAAGATGGAGTTGGAAACCGTCCTGTTTGAGAATATTAAACATAACAGCAAGGAAGTGATAGTCATTGGAAACCGTCCTGTTTGAGAATATTAAACATAACAGCAAGGAAGTGATAGTCATTGGAAACCGTCCTGTTTGAGAATATTAAACATAACAGCAAGGAAGTGATAGTCATTGGAAACCGTCCTGTTTGAGAATATTAAACATAACAGCAAGGAAGTGATAGTCATTGGAAACCGTCCTGTTTGAGAATATTAAACATAACAGCAAGGAAGTGATAGTCATTGGAAACCGTCCTGTTTGAGAATATTAAACATAACAGCAAGGAAGTGATAGTCAAACTGTGTAAATCATTAGTTAGACAAGCTCCCATTCATGAACTAGAACCAACTTCCTACTTCCCACTGTATGCTAACGGTAACTTAGAAACAGGGAAGATAATTTTAGCTGAACAGTAAAGAAGCAGGTGAGAAAAACATTATGAAGGAGAGTTCAGACAGAGGTTATATATAGTAGACATATTTAACAAACCTGGCCTGGGTTTTCATTGTTTGACAATTGGGTCATGCGAAAGTTGTATGGGCAGAATTTACTTTATGATCTTGAAGCTATTGTCTAATTTTAGGTCTCTAGTTTAACACGTGGTCATCACATGTTAAATCTGGGAATCGTTCTTAAGGCTTCTAGTTAGATTGGTAGTTAGTTCGGTGGAGGTTTAGGACCGCTCATGCTGTAGTGTCTAGATGACACATGTTAATTGGTAGGGATTAAGCTGCCCATGATTTCACAGTAAGATATCCAATGCAAAGTTGGTAGTGGCTTCAGAAATGGAGAGCTTGATATATTGACAGGCAGTACAATCCAAGCGCGACACGAGCTGGTCAACGGGGTGCTGACAGAAGAATCCCCTGTGTGTCGACCATGTTGGAAAGGAGGAGCTTAGAGTGAGAGACCGAAAAGGCTGAAACACAAGTCATTTAAGAAAGTTGGCTGGGAGGTCCAACTGCGAGTTTCATGGGGCATTGTACGATATCGCTTGATGGAAGGGACAGTGGACTGGCCCTAACGAACGAGAGAGTTCGGGACGCGGTTTATATGTGCATTTCACATGAATTTCTCTTAATGTTCTGCTGGAAATAACAGTAAACTGATTCCAAAACGAGAGAGTTCGAGAACGGGCGGGAACAGCGACCTGAAGGCTTGAGTCTACAGTATGAATTATAAGCAGTGGTAACTTTGGTCTAGGCAAACAAATACTAAATGGGTGCAGAAGTGCGGTAAGCTCAGGGGTATACACCTTGTGGCTCTTGGACGAAGCTGTAGCCTGAGCTCAAGTAAGTACAAACCGGTCCGTTGCCTGAGCTGCAGTAAGTACAAACCGGTCCGTAGCCTGAGCTCAAGTAAGTACAAACCGGTCCGTAGCCTGAGCTCCAGTAAGTACAAAACGGTCCGTAGCCTGAGCTCCAGTAAGTACGAACCGGTCCGTAGCCTGATCTCCAGTAAGTACGAACCGGTCCGTAGCCTGAGCTCCAGTAAATACAAACCGGTCCGTAGCCTGAGCTCCAGTAAGTACAAACCGGTCCGTAGCCTGAGCTCCAGTAAGTACAAACCGGTCCGTAGCCTGATCTCCAGTAAGTACGAACCGGTCCGTAGCCTAAGCTCCAGTAAATACAAACGGGTCCGTAGCCTGAGCTCCAGTAAGTACGAACCGGTCCGTAGCCTGAGCTCCAGTAAGTACGAACCGGTCCGTAGCCTGAGCTCCAGTAAGTACGAACCGGTCCGTAGCCTAAGCTCCAGTAAGTACGAACCGTTCCGTAGCCTGAGCTCCAGTAAGTACGAACCGGTCCATGTCAAGAATACCAGAGCCACCAGGCACTACGTCACAAGAGTACTAGAGGTGTTGCCTAAAACCTCATTGAGTACGTTTTCAAAACACATATGAGAAGTCTTTGGTTCCACAGCTGAGAACAGACGGACGGAAGCTGCAGTATGTCCGAGGCCAGTCACACAACCAGCGACGAAGGACCACAAGACTCAAGCTGTTGATTTCGTTTATTAGTTGTCATTTTTAGAGAGAATAGAACAACGGTATTCGGTACGAGCCTGGTATTAGTCAAGATGAAACCACCCAGTTACTTACTGACACCCCTCTACTTAAATAATTTAGTCATGGTTAGATTAGAAGATAAAGGATGTGTTGGACTAGATTATGAAAAGAATGAACAAACTTATTATGTTTAAACAAGAATCACGTTTTCAGTGTTTCATTTGTTTTCAAGTGAAAAGGGGAAATAATTAATGAAAGGGGGATACATTGGCTAAGCGATACATTAATATAAATTCGTTCAAGTGAGGAAAGGTCAGATACAATTGTATTAAGATACAGCTTGTTTGGTGGGATTATCAGTTCCCTTCTCCGCAGTCTTTCTTTCCATAACTGTAAATCATGTCATTTACGAAAGACCTCCTATACAGCTGGGTCGACTGAGGCGTGCCGGTAGCGGGATCGAGCCACGGACCTTTGCCTTTGAGTCTAGAGATCCTCCAACTTGTGGAGGTCGCTGTGCCGTAACCCCTAAAACCAATGCCTTAGTCCGACTACTCGTAGAGTCATTCGTTATGTATTATATTTGTTGTTTTAGAGAAATCAGAATACGAAGTAATGGTAGTAACAACGAAACACAAATTATCCAAATTGCTGTATAAGGGTGAACGAGACGGATTTAAGATGAGCACACACGTTTCAGAAAAGATAAAAGAAACATTATAACAACAGAGATGAAATGCATACGCAGAATGCCTGGAGTAACAAGAATGGATATAATCAGAATAGAAGATATTAGGAGACAAGCAGGTAAACATCCAGTGCTAAACATCATCAAGAGGCAGCAAACCAAATGGTTTGGCCACGCGTCACGACAAACACTAGATGGTATCCATCAGGCTACTTTAACTTAACTAGAAAAGAGCGAGTCATCATGTTCAGACTGAGAACTGGGCATAGGCTCAAGGGTCATCTTTACAACAAAATGAGTATCGGGACAGATGACAGGTGTCCATGTGGGGAGCATATCGTGACCAGGGAACACATCCTACAGGTGTCCATGTGGGGAGCATACCATGACCAGGGAACACATCCTACAAAGCTGCATGCTCACGCAGGAAAAGAGAGAACAATACTGGCCTCCTCACGAGACAGTTATGAGACAAACGCTATGTGGGGATAAAACAGCCTTACAAACAACGGTGCCTTTGTAAGAAAAACCGTGACCTTGATCTGAAGATGAACGAAGAAGAAGTATCGATCAGAAAACAATGCTATACAGATTCAATGGATACAAAGCCAAGGCCCACCACGCAAAAATATAAGATAGCGGAAATAACAGAAGCAGTAAAGCTCCCTGTATATGAAGCACATACTAGGGCCCGGTCAAGAAACCTCTTCATAACCTGGTGCTGAAAGGCACAAGCACATACTAGGGCCCGGTCAAGAAACCTCTTCATAAACTGGTGCTAAAACGCACAAGCACATACTAGGGCCCGGTCAAGAAACCTCTTCATAACCTGGTGCTGAAAGGCACAAGCACATACCAGAGCCCGGTCAAGAAACCTCTTCATAACATGACGCTGAAAGACACAAGCACATACTAGGACCCGGTCAAGAAACCTCTTCATAACATGACGCTGAAAGACACAAGCACATACTAGGACCCGGTCAAGAAACCTCTTCATAACCTGACGCTGAAAGACACAAGCACATACTAGGACCCGGTCAAGAAACCTCTTCATAACATGACGCTGAAAGACACAAGCACATACTAGGACCCGGTCAAGAAACCTCTTCCTAACATGACGCTGAAAGACACAAGCACATACTAGGACCCGGTCAAGAAACCTCTTCATAACATGACGCTGAAAGACACAAGCACATACTAGGACCCGGTCAAGAAACCTCTTCATAACATGACGCTGAAAGACACAAGCACATACTAGGACCCGGTCAAGAAACCTCTTCATAACATGACGCTGAAAGACACAAGCACATACTAGGACCCGGTCAAGAAACCTCTTCATAACATGACGCTGAAAGACACAAGCACATACTAGGACCCGGTCAAGAAACCTCTTCATAACATGACGCTGAAAGACACAAGCACATACTAGGACCCGGTCAAGAAACCTCTTCATAACATGACGCTGAAAGACACAAGCACATACTAGGACCCGGTCAAGAAACCTCTTCATAACATGACGCTGAAAGACACAAGCACATACTAGGACCCGGTCAAGAAACCTCTTCATAACATGACGCTGAAAGACACAAGCACATACTAGGACCCGGTCAAGAAACCTCTTCATAACATGACGCTGAAAGACACAAGCACATACTAGGACCCGGTCAAGAAACCTCTTCATAACATGACGCTGAAAGACACAAGCAGTATACAACGAGAAAAGAAGAAGCCAATACTTGGGCACCCACATAACATCTGATGGAAGATGCACGCATGAAATAAAGAACAGAATAACCCAGGCAAAATCGGTCTTCCATTACATGAGAGGAATCTTGTGCAACAAAAACCTTTACTGGAATTAAGGAGGAGAGGTCTTGGATGTTAATCAGTACTGAGATAAGGCAGTAAGTCATGGACAATCAGCAGGCAAGCACGTGGATCATTTGAGGCAACAGGAATGTGGTTTTGCAGAAGAATGTTGAGAATTATAAGGGCTGCAAAGAAAGCTGATAAAGTGATTCTTGAGAAGGCACAGACACAACAAACAGCTTATGGCAAACATCATGACAAGGTAGTCATCCTTTTTCAGGCATGCCATCAGAAGAGGTGATGACAGAATCGCGGAGAAGATGGAAAAAAGGGAGGCAAAGAACAAAAATATTGGACAGCTTGAAAGAATGACAGTGGAGACGATCAATGGCGGTACTGATAAACGAAACATGTGATAAGATAAAATGGTGGTACATGCTCACCAACGTCAACCGGCAGGGCACTTGATGGTGTTGAGAGAATAACGTTTTAAGGGACATTATTCAGGCGTCATTATGCATGGGGTATTATGCACGGGACATTATGCAAGGGACATTATTTAAGGGGCATTGTAAGGAGAGGAGACTAATGTCTGGTCAGACAAAACATACTGATCAGACTAGTTAGTCAGGGTCAGACAAAACATACTGATCAGACATGTTAGTCAGGGTCAGACAAAACATACTGATCAGACTAGTTAGTCAGGGTCAGACAAAACATACTGATCAGACATGTTAGTCAGGGTCAGACAAAACATACTGATCAGACATGTTAGTCAGGGTCAGACAAAACATACTGATCAGACTAGTTAGTCAGGGTCAGACAAAACATACTGATCAGACATGTTAGTCAGGGTCAGACAAAACATACTGATCAGACATGTTAGTCAGGGTCAGACAAAATATACTGATCAGACATGTTAGTCAGGGTCAGACAAAACATACTGATCAGACTAGTTAGTCAGGGTCAGACAAAACATACTGATCAGACATGTTAGTCAGGGTCAGACAAAACATACTGATCAGACATGTTAGTCAGGGTCAGACAAAATATACTGATTAGATATGTTAGTCAGGGTCAGACAAAATATACTGATTAGATATGTTAGTCAGGGTCAGACAAAACATACTGATCAGATGTGTTAGTCGGGGTCAGGCAAAATATACTGATCGGATGTGTTAGTCAGGGTAAGACAAAACATACTGATTAGATATGTTAGTCAGGGTCAGACAAAACATACTGATCAGATGTGTTAGTCGGGGTCAGGCAAAATATACTGATCGGATGTGTTAGTCAGGGTCACACAAAACATACTGATCAGATATGTTAGGCTCAGCCCGAATATGCTGATCAAATCATTTTTCAAAAGGCATTATTCAATGAGCAATATTCAAGGGGTGTTATGCAAAGAGCATTATTTTAGGGGCATAAGTCAAGGGGCTATATTCAACGAGCATTATTCGAAGAGCATTTTTCAAGGGACATTATTCAAACAAAAAAAGAACAAGTACTAAGCAAATTCAGTTTGGTGTAGGCGGCAACAGGATAGGCGTTTCTCCTGTTTCTCAAACAGAGCCAGTGTAATTAAGCAAAATTGTGTGTTGTTCTTGTAAACTTAGCAAAGAGCATGTGAGAGATTAGGGCAGACTGATAAGTTCACAAAACGGTAAATGTTATAAACTACGAAAAAGTGTTTGAGAGTGTGGATCGAAGTACGCTATGGCAACTGTTGAGACACTATGAGATACCAGAGAAGTACATAGCTCTCATACAGAATATGTACGAAGATGCAGTTAGTAAAGTGGTACATGAAGGATCACTAGCTGACAGTAATGGTGTGCAAACAGAGGTGATACAGGAATCTGCTCTCGTCCTTCTGTATTTTGTTGGCTATAGATTGGATAATAAAGACATGAAATGAGGGGGGAAGAATTAGTATTCAGGGGACACTATTGTCACTAGTGTAGGACTTGAACTATGCAGATGATCTGGTACTTTTGTCACAGTTTTAGACAAACGCAAGAGAAACCTGATATGGTTAAAGAACAATCAGCCAAACTGGGACTGAATATCAATATGAAGATAACCAAGCTCCTTAAATTCAACACTATTAACAAAGACCCAGTCATTGGAAGAAGTGGATACCTTTACTTATTTGGACAGAACTTTTGTTTGACACATTAGGAGGTACATATGCAGATTTGAAAAGGCATGAGGGATATTCCTGACAATAAACAAGATTTACACCAGTTAGAATGCCCAATGCCAGTGTCAAGTCGATGTTGCTGTATGGAGACATGAAGAACTACCAAGGCCATAAAACAGCGACCCCAGACCTTCGGTAAGAGGTGCCTTCGAAGGATAGTGAGCTTAAAGTGGCAAGACGAGGAATGAAGACTTATGAAAAAGGAGAGGAGTCAACGACAGCCCCTCAAATAAATTAAGCAAAGAAATAAAAGGCTGGGGAACACAGTTATAAACATATATACAAACAAATAGATTCACACGAACAGATACACACGAACAAATATACACATACAGACAAATACACGCATTCAGATACTCTCGCTACTGGCTACAAATAGATATATACACACCGATAGATGCAGACAATATATAAACAAAGACAAATACAGACATCAGTACAGACACAGCACTACAGACACATCAGTACAGAAACAGCACTAGAGATACATTAGTACAGACACAGCACTACAGATACATCAATACAGACACTTCAATACATACATATCGATACAGACACATCAATACAGACACATCAATACAAACACATCAATACAGATACATCAATACAGACACATCAATATCGACACATCAGTACATACACATCATTACAGACACATCACCACAGACACATCACTACAGACACATCACTACAGACACAACTATGTAACACGTAACTGTATACACGCAAACATGCACGTACACAGATACACACCTACAGATACACACGCGACAAGTTACAGATACACGTGTTAATAGATACAGAGACAGATTCGCACAACGTCCATGTCGAAGGGACGTACATCGAGGGCAGGCTTTGTTTGCGATCCCAACATGCCGGGTTGGATATCACTTCGTGTCCAGACTGGAGTTTTTACCGGCATGGTCACTTTTCTGGGGACCAAGTGGTCTCCAGGTAAGGTGTTCGCCTCGGGTGCTGGTGTTTGCTGGTTCCGATCACTGTGGAGACCGGAATAGTTTCGCGTGGATCATCCGGTAAAAAGTGTCTCCTGATCTCTGAGTAGTGAGATCAGATATCCGTGTGCAGCAGCGTGCACGTTAAAAATCCCATGGCAGTTGGAAATCGAAAAGAGTAGACTTAACGGCCGCTGCTCGGGCAAAGTTCAAGTTAAAGATCTATTCAAATTACTCTAGGGATTCTCGTCCCACTGAATATGTCGCAAAAAGGGAACTGTGTGGCTATAACATCAGGTCTTGGTTACGTGGTTAGCGGTGCAGCATAGATGACGCTTGACAGGCTGCGGGTTTACCTTGCTCTAATTTACGCTTCCACCACCACCAATCTCCAAAAATAGGCGATCGTACAATCGCGGGAAACCAACCAAACATTTGGTAGCAGTTACTGGGATTGACCTGGCAATTCAGCAGCGTTTTTTCGTTTAACAAAAATTAACGCAACAAAGGAGGTCACAACTCCCTACGACGTCTTATGACAAGTGGACTGAAGATATATATATAAACACTTCTTCGCATATAGATAGGATTTTCAAAACTACTGTACTGCAAAACTGCCATAGTGGAACACATTACAAACACGCATCCATACACTGACCAATACGTCCACATTACAAACACGCATCCATAAACTGACCAATATGTCCACATTACAAACAGAGACAAACACGCATCCATACACTTACCAATATGTCCACATTACAAACAGAGACAAACACGTATCCATACACTTACCAATATGTCCACATTACAAACAGAGACAAACACGCATCCATACACTTACCAATATGTCCACATTACAAACAGAGACAAACACGTATCCATACACTTACCAATATGTCCACATTACAAACAGAGACAAACACGTATCCATACACTTACCAATATGTCCACATTACAAACAGAGACAAACACGTATCCATACACTTACCAATATGTCCACATTACAAACAGAGACAAACACGTATCCATACACTTACCAATATGTCCACATTACAAACACGCATCCATAAACTGACCAATATGTCCACATTACAAACAGAGACAAACACGTATCCATACACTTACCAATATGTCCACATTACAAACAGAGACAAACACGCATCCATACACTTACCAATATGTCCACATTACAAACAGAGACAAACACGTATCCATACACTTACCAATATGTCCACATTACAAACAGAGACAAACACGTATCCATACACTTACCAATATGTCCACATTACAAACAGAGACAAACACGTATCCATACACTTACCAATATGTCCACATTACAAACAGAGACAAACACGTATCCATACACTTACCAATATGTCCACATTACAAACACGCATCCATAAACTGACCAATATGTCCACATTACAAACAGAGACAAACACGTATCCATACACTTACCAATATGTCCACATTACAAACACGCATCCCTAAACTGACCAATATGTCCACATTACAAACAGAGACAAACACGTATCCATACACTTACCAATATGTCCACATTACAAACAGAGACAAACACGTATCCATATACTTACCAATATGTCCACATTACAAACACGCATCCATAAACTGACCAATATGTCCACATTACAAACAGAGACAAACACGTATCCATACACTTACCAATATGTCCACATTACAAACAGAGACAAACACGTATCCATAAACTTAGCACACGACTTGATTTCATTTCACATCATATCACATCGCACCCCTTCACATAACTTTCCTTCACATAACTTCGTCATTTCACTTCACACCACTTGTTTTCAGGGTACATCACAGCACAATACATCGCTTTACTTCACATCTTCAATTCACATTACATCACTTATCAGCACTTTTGAAATGACTTGATATAACTTCTCATAACTTATTACCGCATTACATCTCTTCACTCATCTCTCATCACTTATCACTTTTCACCTCTCATCACTTATCCCTTTTCACCTCTCATCACTTATCACCTCTCATCGCATCTCATCACTTATCACCTCTCATCACTTATCACCTCTCATCGTATCTCCTCACTTTTCACCTCTCATCACCTATCACCTCTCATCGTATCTCATCACTTTTCACCTCTCATCACTTTTCACCTCTCATCGCATCTCATCACTTTTCACCTCTCATCACTTATCACCTCTCATCGCATCTCATCACTTATCACCTCTCATCACTTATCACCTCTCATCACTTATCACTTTTCACCTCTCATCACTTCTCATCACTTATCACCTCTCATCACTTATCACCTCTCATCACTTTTCACCTCTCATAACTTATCACCTCTCATCACTTTTCACCTGTCATCACTTATCACCTCTCATCACTTATCACTTTTCACATCTCATCACTTATCACCTCTCATCACTTATCACTTTTCACCTCTCATCACTTCTCATCACTTATCACCTCTCATCACTTATCACCTCTCATCGCATCTCATCACTTTTCACCTCATCACTTATCACCTCTCATCGCATCTCATCACTTATCACCTCTCATCACTTTTCACCTCTCATCACTTATCACCTCTCATCACTTATCACCTATCATCACTTTTCACCTCTCATCACTTTTACCTCTCATCACTTATCACCTCTCATCACTTTTGACTTATAATCCCTTATCGCCTCTTATCAATTTTCATCTTTCATCAATTATCACCTCTCATCACTTATCACTTGTCACCTCTCATCACTTTTCACCTCTCATCACTTTTACCTCTCATCACTTATCACCTCTCATCACTTTTTGACCTATAATCACTTATCGCCTCTTATGAATTTTCATCTTTCATCAATTATCACCTCTCATCACTTATCACTTTTCACCTCTCATCACTTATCACCTCTCATCACTTATCAGTTCTCATCACTTCGTATCACGCCTCATCACATCTCATCATTTCTCATTACTTATCACTTATCACTTCTCATCACATGACTTTATATCACTTATCTCTTCTAATCATATGACTTTATATCACTTCTCATCGCTTATCACATGACTTTATATCACTTATCAATTCTCATAACATGACTTTATATCACTTCTCATCACATAACTTTATATCCCTTATAACGTATCACCTTTAATCACATGCCTTTATATCACTTATCACATCACTTCACATCATTTGCCTCTATATCACTTATCACCTATCACTTCTAATTACATGACTTTATATCACTTATCACTTCACATGACTTTATATCACTTCTCATCACATGACTTTATATCACGTATCACTTATCACATGACTTTATATCACTTATCCCATCACTTCACATCACATGACTTTATATCACTTTTCACTTCACATCACATGACTTTATTTCACTTCTCACCACAACACTTCACTTTATATTACTTCCCCATCACATATTAGACTTCACCACATCACTTCACTTTATATCCCTTCAAACCATATCACATCACTTTGCAGCACATCACATTTCACATCGAATTACATCAAATCAGACTACAGCACTACACATCAGACCACATCACTTGACATCAAATCACATCACATGACATCGGATCACATCAGTTGACATCAGATCACATCAGTTAACATCAGATCACATCACTTGACATCAGATCATACCACTTGACATGATATATCACATGCCCCCCCCCACCCCCCAATCCAATTACATCACATAACATCACACCGCGTCACATCACATCGCTCTCCACCACATCATCCCTTATCTCCCGTCATGTCGGGTGCATGATTGGACGGAGCTGAAAAGAGCCAACCGTATTAACACCAATACTTGCTCAAATAGACATGGCACCTATGAGCATACCCGGAGTGCAGTGAATTCGATATTAAATAACAAAACGAAACAGACTAGATATCTAGAACCATCAATCGGTTCACGAATGTATCCACTTACAGCTGGGTGTTCTTGCTCCAATACTTTCATGTTGCTGTCGAGTTTCTGCCATATCACGCTATTACACCTTGTGAGTGATCGATTTTTGTCAGAATTCAGTATATGGAGATCTGGACAGCGGCGTGTTACCGGGGAGTAACATGAGAGTAGGGAATAGTTACACTGTAACTTGCCAGGCAGGTCGTAGGTGGCGACTATTGTGGTTTGGGGCATGCGGCCGGATATGTAAATATGAAACTAACATTCGGTCAGGCAAAGGATGCTGGCCAGACTATGTGTTAAGGGTCAGGTGAAACATACTGATACGACTATGTTAGTCATGGTCAGGTGAAAACATACTGATGAGACTATGTTAGTCAGGGTCAGGTGAAACATACTGATCAGACTATGTTATTAAGGGTCAGATGAAACATACTGATAAGACTATGTTAGTCAGGGTCAGGTGAAGCATACTGATGAGACTATGTTAGTCAGGGTCAGGTAAAACATACTGATCAGACTATGTTAGTCAGGGTCGGGTAAAACATACTAACGACACTATGTTAGTTAGGGTCAGGTGAAACATACTAACGAGACTATGTTAGTTAGGGTCAGGTGAAACATACTAACGAGACTATGTTAGTCAGGTTCATGTGAAACATACCGATGAGACTATGTTAGTCAGGGTCAAGTGAAACATACTGATCATACTGTATTAGGGTCAGGGGAAACATACTGATGAAGATACCAGTTCACTTACAGTTCTCCCTGGAAACATGCTATTTTAAAGCAGCCTGGCCAACCAGGTAGGGGTCGACATTGTGCTCCTTAAGGAGAGATAGAACCATGAAATTTCAGATCCACCTTGGCAAGTGCGCTTTGTGATGTAACAAGAGCCACTGTAACCGGCCATCAATACAATCTCCCTAATGAGTTTAAATTAACTCACTACGAATGGCTTCCAAAGACATGCCCTTCATTATTCAATAAACAAATAACAGACAAGAATGGTAAATGAAAACACTGACCTTTATTGTTGTAGTTTGTCTCGCTAGCCTGAGATGAGGATGAAAACTGATAATGCTGTTAGGTGATTCGTCTATTTGATTAGAGTTGAGACAGAGAGGTGGACACTAATGATTAATCGTCTTCTTCCGCAGGCGATAACAAATGGTCTTGAAGCAACGAATCACTAATGTACGTGTATACGTAGTCTTTAAGTAAGGAATGTACGTGTATACGTAGTCTTTAAGTAAGGAATGTACGTGTATACGTAGTCTTTAAGTAAGGAATGTACGTGTATACGTAGTCTTGAAGTAAGGAATCAGGAATGTACCTGTATACGCGTTCTTAAAATAACGAATCAAGGTTGAACAGATTCATATATTCGTAGCTTGAAACGACAATTCCAACGTGCACATGCATACATTATAAATACATCATCATCATCATGTAGCATGTCCTTTGTGGAACGTCGCTGCCATCACAGTCTGTCTGAAAGAAACTCGTTCGCTTGCCAAAACTCCAGCCTCCGCCACAGTCATACCCAGGCATTCCTGGATATCTTGGTACCATCGTCTTCTTGGTCTACCCCTTCCTCTTTTACCTGGTACCATACCTTCCATCACCGTTCTCTCAAGACCGTTGTGTCTCTTGATGTGACCAAAGTATTTGCATTTTCTAGCCAAAATGGAATTGATAAACCAGTTCTTCTCTACGCTCAACTCTTGCCGAATGTCTACATTTGTTTTTTTTCTCTGTCCAGGGTATTTTGAAAATCTTTCTGTAACATTTTGACTCGAAGGATTCGATTCTTTGTCTAGATATATATAAATAAATCTATATAACTAAATCTATATAAATCTAAATCAAACGCATATTACCATAGCGTATATGGTACTGTTGTTTGTGTACCGTACCTTGACTATTTCATCCGTGTAAAAACTCGTATAGTTATGCTTAGATACCTCGCTAAAACAAAAACCAAACCTAGGCTACAAACAAAAGATCTTCACGGACAATAAGCAACACAAATATAAGCTAACCAATCATAGCGAAGGAATGAATATATACAATCAAGACATGAACACGAAAACGAGTAAGAAAAGGCACTTAGCCAGACTGTACACAAGAACTCGTGACAAGCTTAAGACTATGTGTGCATGTACATTCTAGAAATTCACCAAGAAAATATAGTATTCATGACTGATGCCGCGTCAGTATTAGCAGCACTAAAACAACACAACGATGAAGATCTCGAGCAATGTATATTCTTCCTGACACAGCTCTCAGCAGAACACCCAAGGTTGGTCATACGGTGGATTACATCCCACTGCAATATTAAAGGCAATGAAGCTGCAGTCAAACTTGCAAAGTGTGGAGGAGCATCCCCACAAACAGACCTGAGTATCACATATAATGAGGCCAAGACCATAATTAAAGCCAACTTCATGGGAAAATGGGCTAAACACCGAAATCCGAAAAAATCTGTTTTAACTTAACTAGAGAAGAGCAAGTCATCATCTTCATACTAAGAACTAGGCATAACAGACACAAGGGTCATCTTTACAACAAAGTGAGAATTGGGACAGATGACAGGTGCCCATGTGGGGAGCATACCATGACCGTGGAACACATCCTACAAAGCTGCACGCTCACGCAGGAAAAGAGAGAACAATACTGGCCTCTCGAGCCAGACATGAGACAAAAGCTGTATGGAGATATAACGCCTTACAAACAACGGTGTCCCTTTTAAGAGAAACCCGAATCTTGATCTGAGAATTGAAACCAGAACCTAGATCTGAGAACAGAAACCAGAACCTTGATCTTAGAACAGGAACCAGAACCTTGATCTGAGAACAGAAACCAGAACCTTGATCTGAGAACAGAAACCAGAACCTCAATCTGAGAACAGAAACCAGAACCTAGATCTGAGAACAGAAACCAGAACCTAGATCTGAGAACAGAAACTATAACCTAGATCTTAGAACAGAAACCAGAACCTAGATCTGAGAACAGAAACCAGAACCTCAATCTGAGAACAGAAACCAGAACCTAGATTTGAGAACAGAAACCAGAACCTAGATCTGAGAACAGAAACCAGAACCTAGATCTGAGAACAGAAACCAGAACCTAGATCTGAGAACAGAAACCAGAACCTAGATCTGAGAACAGAAACCAGAACCTCGATCTGAGAGCAGAAACCAGAACATCGATCTGAGAGCAGAAACCAGAACCTTGATCTGAGAATGAACAAAGAAGAAGAGGATGTACATTCGTGATTCTGGAGTAGGTAAGACAGGTACACTACAATATTTAACATCACGTTGCTAATTATAACATTTCGTGTTCGCATAATCTCCAAACCACAAAACATCCAAGCTATATGATGCAATACATCGTTGACGCTAAGCGACGCGTTCATGTATATTGCGTTTACTCCTTTGTAAAACTGTATTTTGGTTTGCGAATTTCTTAATAACAGTAAACTAACAACAAATACTAAATTTGAACAAGCACACGACGCAGTGAGATGAATGCATTGTGAGAAACAGGCAGGGCATGACACAGATAATGTTTGATGAGAATAAAAGATCGTGAAAAGGCTAAACTATAAACAGCATTCTGTGAAATCACGTCACGACCCGTCAATTACGGACACGCATGTGTCCAGCGTAATGGCAAACACAGATTTGTTGGAAACAACACGGCTAAAACCAATGAAACTGACAAAAGGGGGAGAAAAGAGCTGTGATGAATAGGACACACTTTAAGATTGAGTTATGGCAGTATAGCCAGACATGTATTGAATTGAAACAGACAGAGGAAAAGGCAATTGGGATGTCCGAAAACAATCGGGGTTTCGTAAGCAGAACTGATTAAGATGACATAAAATAGGGACAGCTGGGAAGCACATGTTTACTGCCCTGTGTTCCAACGGGAACCAGACGGCTACATTATAAAGATAATGGTGATATCTAATATCTCTCATGGGTTTTCAGTTGCTATCAACTGGTTCGCAGGGGAGAGGAGACTAATGTCTGGTCAGACAAAACATACTGATCAGACATGTTAGGGTCAGGCAATATATATTGATCAGACATGTTAGAGTCAGGCAATATATACTGATCAGACATGTTAGTCAGGGTCAGGCAAAATATACTGATCAGACATGTCAGTCAGGGTCAGGCAAAATATACTGATCAGACATATTAGTCTAGGCCAGGCAAAATATACTGATCAGACATGTTAGTCAGGGTCAGGTAAAATATACTGATCAGACATGTTAGTCAGGGTCAGGCAAAATATACTGATCAGACATGTTAGTCAGGGTCAGGTAAAATATACTGATCAGACATGTTAGTCAGGGTCAGGCAAAATATACTGATCAGACATGTTAGTCAGGGTCAGGTAAAATATACTGATCAGACATGTTAGTCAGGGCCAGGCAAAATATACTGATCAGACATGTTAGTCAGGGCCAGGCAAGATATACTGATCAGACATGTCAGTCAGTGTCAGGCAAAATATACTGATCAGACATATTAGTCTAGGCCAGGCAAAATATACTGATCAGACATGTTAGTCAAGGCCAGGCAAACTATACTAATCAGACATGCTAGTCAGGGTCAGGTAAAATATACTGATCAGACATGTTAGTCACGGTCAGACAAAATATACTGATCAGACATGTTAGTCAGGGTCAGGCAAAATATACTGATCAGACATGTTAGTCAGGGTCAAGCACAATATACTGATCAGACATGTTAGTAACGGTCAGACAAAATATACTGATCAGACCTTTTAGTCAGAGTCAAGCAAAATATACTGATCAGACATATTAGTCAGGGCCAGGCAAAATATACTGATCAGACATGTTAGTCAGGGCCAGGCAAGATATACTGATCAGACATGTCAGTCAGGGTCAGGCAAAATATACTGATCAGACATATTAGTCTAGGCCAGGCAAAATATACTGATCAGACATGTTAGTCAAGGCCAGGCAAACTATACTGATCAGACATGTTAGTCAGGGTCAGGAAAAATATACTGATCAGACATGTTTAGTCAGGGTCAGACAAAATATACTGATCAGACATGTTAGTCAGGGTCAGGAAAAATATACTGACCAAGACCCTCTCCTCGACTTCCCCGTAGCCCTTCCTTGAAACGGGCTGATTTCATGGCAGCCTGGCTATCAAGTTGAGGGATCGACGTGTTCCCCGTAGTAGTGTGATGAAGCCGAGCATAGCATAACCATCTGGAGGACCCCGGTTCACCTTCATGTGCACGATCGGGATGTCAGGAAATATACTACAAACCGCCACTAAACGTCCTTTTTGGGACGTATAAAAGAGTAATCCTACTCATTGTCGGCATTCAACAACAACAACAACAACGAAAGGAAACGTCAAACAGAGATCTTTCTAGAGATGTAAGAAACGTCATTTGTAAAGATGATTTGAATGTCTTGCGGCTTCACTTCTATGTACACATGTGCTTGTGTCGTTCCATGTTTCAGTGTTATCTTGAAATGTACAAACGTCATTCGTCTTCTTCAATGTCATGTACACGCGTACAAGTTTGTGCTGTTGCTTCGAGACACTGTGTACATAATAAACATGATTAGTTCCTTCAAGATTGTGTATGATTTTAGTTATTTGAAGCCTCTCTATAATTGTGGTTTCTTCAAAAATATGTACAATTGTAGCTGCTTCACGACTGTATGATTATAGTTGCTTTGGATTATATAATTATAGTTGCTTCAATAATGCACGATTATAGTTGCTTCAAGACTGCATGATTATAGTTGCTTCAAGATTGTATGATTATAATTGCTTCAAGACTGCATGATTATAGTTGCTTCAAGATTGTATGATTATAATTGCTTCAAGACTGTGTGATTATAGTTGCTTCAAGAATGCATGATTATAGTTGCTTCAGGAATGCATGATTATAGTTGCTTCAAGAATGCATGATTTTAGTTGCTTCAAGAATGTATGATTATAGTTGCTTCAAGTCGCTACATGATTATAGTTGCTTCAAGACTGTATGATTATAGTTGCTTCACGACTAAATGATGACAGTTGCTACAAGAATGCATGATTATAGTTGCTTCAAGACTGCACGATTATAGTTGCTTCAAGTCTTTGCATGATTATAGTTGCTTTAAGACTGTATAATAATAGTTGCTTCAAGACTGCATGATTATAGTTGCTTCAAGACTATCAAAATATAGTTGCTTCAAGATTACTAAAATATAGTTGCTTCAAGAATCTGCATTATTACAGCTGCTTCAAGATTGTTTTATTATAATTGCTTAAAAACTCTATGATTACATTCTGCTTCGGACTATGTGGTTATAGTTGCTTCAAGACTGTATTATTAAAGTTGCGTTAAAACTGTTTAAATATAGTTACTTCAAGAATGTATGATTATAATTGCTTCAGGAATGCATGATTATAGTTGCTTCAAGAATGTATGATTATAATTGCTTCAAGACCATGTATAATAACCATTTGAAAAAACGTGCCCATTTGAAGTGAAGATGGTTGCAGTGTGAGATTTGTGTAGTCAGAGGTCGAGTGTCATGACCGTACAGTTGAATCCGGGCGCGAACAATGTTACTGCAAGTGGGGCACACGTTAACGGTGTCGGTAATTGGACGAACTTTTGTTAAATCAATTTGTGCAGCTCGCTGTTGCGTCGCAGAGATGTTTCTATGCTCGCCGATTGTGCATTGGGTGTGATGGTAGTGCGTCCGACTGAGCGGGTAGGAGCAAGCAGTTCCGAGTACCCGAAATCAATTAGGAAACTGTTCAGAGATACTAGACGTGTTAAAATGAAACCGTACCAAACTGCAACAAGGGAACATACGTGCGATGCGTATGATGGCGTCATTTCTGATGTAAACAGCACATACCAACCGTCCAGTTTGCAAAATTCAATTATCCTCCGTCTCAGTGTCCTCGGCAGACCGTTGAAAACATTTCGGGTGTGATACGGAATCCGTCCAGAGTTGATCAGCGAGCGGTGGTTCGATTTCTAACAGCTGAACGATATCGACCAGTTGACATTCATCGCAGAATGCAGACAGTGTATGGTGACAAAAGTATGTCGAAGACAACAGTGAAGAACAGGACAACGATGTTTTAAAAAGGACGTGAGTTAACGAAAGATCTTCCGAGACCAGGTCAGGTGCATTTTGTTGCGTTAACTCACGACCTTCTTTAAACATTGTTGTCCTGTTCTTCACTGTTGTCTTTGACACACTTTTGTCCCCATACACTGTCTGCATTCTGCGATGAATGTCAACTGGTCGACATCCTTCAGCTGTTAGAAGCCGAATCATCGCTTGCTGATCAACTCTGGACGGATTCCTTATCACGCCCGCCATGTTTTCAACTGTCTGCCGAGGAAATTACAAGCCAGATGATAATGAAATGTTGCAAACTTGACGGTCGGTATGTGCTGTTTACATCAGAAATGACGTCATCATGCGTATCGCACGTCAGTCCACTAGGCACAGTTAGATCCTGTTTCATTTGACCACGACTTGTATAAAAGAATGGGACGCTTCTCATGTGGTACACAAATAAAACAAATACTTGGAGAAATTAGGTTTACAAAAAGAATTGGTCAACGAAATCAGAATGCGACAGTTCAGAGTTTGTTCACATATAAAAACATTACACATTGCTGAGAACAATCAAGAAAATGTCCCCATAGACAAACTTTACAAGGACGAGCAGACAAAGACCTTCAGACTCAGAGCGGGGCATTGCATATTCAAGGCCCAACTCCACAGAATGTGTCTCAGACACCGTCACATGCGATCGTGGAGCACCCAAGCAAACACCTTGGGGGAAATGTTGAAAGTAAAGTCTCAGAGGTAAACACCGTTATACGTGGAAGGATAACAGTAAAACGTGGACAGTGGAACGAATGTCAGATTGTATCATCAGGACAAGAGGCAATGGATGTTGAAGATTAATTGCAGCGGCTCTTCGATGTGGATATGGCACCTGAACTGAGCATTTCCGCCATGGCAGCTTGAACACCTCTCATGTAGATCATTGATTAATTTCAAACAATTTCACCCCTCAACCCGCCTATACCTTCTCCTTTCAATATGCCCCTTCCCCAATCTTTCCCGCCTTTCAATCTACACCCCCACCCCCCAACCCCCAACCTCTCAACCCTCCCATCACTCTGCCTCTATCCTCACTCCTCCCCCTTCAAACTGCCCAACCCGTTCTCCTGTCAAAATTCCTACGCTCATCTTGTATCCCTCCCATCGATTAATTAGTGTTCTTCAATTAACGACTTTCACAATTTTCCCCGACAGCGCCTCACATATCGTAACTTACTTATTATGATAGAACGTGATTGGATCAGCCAATGAAATCCCCAACAGAAACAATATAAAATAAGTGAGATAATAATATAAGCAGATAAATATCCCTTTTATAACTAAGGACGATTTCAATGCAAGGACACCTGATACTACATTGTCGTGGACCTCAACATGACTAAGGCAGTGGGTCCTAACTAGCCTCTGAAGATTGGTGTCTCAATGTCCGTAGCCCATATTGATCTCTTTTATTGCAATATAAGCAATATTGGTAACATGAAATACTAAAATAAACAAGAATAATCCATGTTTTTTTAATGTCTTATTACTGTATAATACATATATTACAACATATAAGCAATAAACATGATAATATAAAACTGCATATACAAGTATCCATTGATATCTCTTAGATCGATATCACCTCTTGTAGGGCTACTGTATTGGCCAAACCTCCATAGATCGATTTCAACTCCTGGAGGTATACTCTATTGACGAATCCCGAGACCGAGCTCACCTATAAGAAGGCTACTGTACTCATTATATCCTTTAGAACGAGTCTACTTCTTGGAGAGCTACTGTATTGACAATGCCCCCAGCTTCTCCTGAACGAGCTTTTATCCTTGCCGCCGCCTCTGCTCGCACTTGAGCATCCTCTGGGGCATTCTCTATGTAGATTAGTTTGTTGAACTGGCGCCATCTCAGACACAGCTGTAAGTACATCTTACATTGAACATACATAAACACAAGTCCGCCCGTAAAGCCTATAGCAACCACGATTAATTTAGTCCAAAAGGGCCAGTCGAGGGTCCCGGAGTTGACCTCCTCTGTGGTGCGGTCAATGAGAACGTAGAGTGACCAGATGACGCATGTGATCGCGATGACGTGGAATGTCACAGAACACACAATCTTCCGGCGTTCGGCCAGCGTCATATCCAGTTTCTCCCACTGAAATAGACAAGGTTTGGATATCATTGACAACAGTGCATGAAAACTGCAGTCAAGCCCAGCACTAATAATGGACGAAATTCATACTTAAGGAACTGAGATTCTAGTTTGCTCAGACACCGACCAGGACGTCGCGTTAGGGTCAGGCACAATATACTGACCGAGACCACTATTTCTCTTTGATACAGCGTTCCCTAGAAACAGGCTGTTTTCAAGGCAGTCTGGCTGACGAGATGTGGATCGACGTGATCCCTGCAGTAATGAGCGTCACGCAGATGAAGCCACACAAATGCCTGGAGGACCGCAGTCCACCTTCATCAGCACGCTCGGGATGTCAGGAAAGCTACTAAAACCCGCCACTTAACGTCCTTTTCAGGGCACACAGAAGAGAATATTAACTCATTGTAGGCATTACACAGTAATAATAATAAACAATAGTTATTTACTTTGTCGCTCCTCTTTTCCCCTATAATATTATGTCACATCTCCCATTTCCCATAGCTATAAATTTGGTATTGAAAAATTATGATCCAACCGAACATGTTGGCATACAATGGATAGACACGGTTCTAGAGGACCTTGACTTCGCAAATAACCTTGTCCTCTTGAATTCACCTCCTGAAGAAGCGCAAAACAAGTTGGATCGACTATGCTGTCTATCAGATCATATAGGACTCAAAATCAATGCTTCCAAGACGAAGGTCATTAATTTCACCTACAAATCTACTATTATCTAGTTGCATGGAGAAGTATTACAAACAGTTGACAGTTTCACCTATCTGGGCAACAAGATGACTTAAGATGGAGATAAATCTAAGGACATATACACTAGCATTGCTCTAGCCGCAGGTGCCTTTACCCAACTAATTTACATCTGGAAATCAAAATCATTCATCGCGCACACAGGGCATAGATTGGTTAACTCCAACGTATTACCATTACTCATCTATGATGTAAATGTTGGAAAATAACAAAGGCATTGGAAAACAGACTTACATAAATTCCAGAATAAATGTCTTAAACAACTGTTGAACATTGGCTGAGAGAAATTCATTAACAACAAAACAATTAGAGAAGTCACCAATCAACAATATGTTTCATCATCCATTAAGGAAAAAACGGTAGTCATATATGGGGCATGTTCTTAGAATGGACAGCAACAGACTCCCAATGTAAGCGTTTATGTGGTCACCGGGAAAAAGAAAGACCGAAAGAAACTCTCCGCAGAAAAATCGTCAGAGAGGGCCCCATTATAGACTTGAATAATATAAATGAACTGAAAAGAGTGACGTCACACTGGTCAAACTGGAGAGCAGTGGTTTCGGCGTGATGCGCCGTATTGGAACTTGAAAAAACATTGATCGATTTATATATATTGGTGATTACGTGTGTGCCCGTGTGCGTGTGTCCTTATATGTGTGTGTGTTTTTTTCGATTATGCCTACGTGTTATCTTTTGTATTTATATTCATTCTAGGCGTAATCATATTGATAATATATTGTTTGGTTCTCTCCTGTCTACAAGCTTTTAACTTGGCATTACCGTTGTCCGTTTGCGTGGACTTCTATTTTTTACTATTTCAACCAACTTTCCCCATAACCTAGAGAGTTGGAATTGTGCATTAAGCCTCTACCATTGAGAGCTGTTAATCTAAGAGATGTTGACGTATCCTGGACAGGTCCATTCAAAATATATTACCCCAAAACATAGTTTTTTAATATCTCCTTTGTTCAGTAACAATCTGTAGGTCCAAGCAAGTGACCAGGTTTCGTTTGAATCCCGAATGAATTACCAGCAATTTGCCACCATAGCGTGCAGCTTGTCCCCGAATTCTTCGTCGTAGCGTGAAAGACGATTATCAAAGCGCCGGTACACAACGTCCTGCTAGAACTAAGCAAGAAACGTGTCATTTCGAATTTGCTTCGTTGAAAAAATAACCTGTGACAGACGGATCTCATCTTTAGTGAAGTTACTTTATGCGACTCAAAATTTCCTATACTTGGTTTGCCACCTAAAAACAAAAACACGAATCCTTTTTCTTTTTCAAACGTCAGTACACCAATTCATCTAATAAACATCAAAATAAAATAAAATTGAAGACCCGTTGTACCAAGTTTAAACCAAAAAATAAAACGTTTTGTATAATTTTTGTCTGGCATACCAATACTCACACATTCCTGGCCACTTCCTAGTTACGGCTGCCAAACCAAACCGTATTGTATCGTTGTTATACATCATGTCTGGATTTTGTGTGCGATGTGTCAGTTTGTTTCGTTCGTTCTCCGTCTCTGAAGATTGCCCTGTGGTCGTTATGTGGTTGTCATTTTTTTTTCTTTGTCTTAGTATGGTCACCGAGCATTATCTATTTATATGTTTTTTATTGACTTTTGGCTTTCAATATCGCCTGAGCTTAAATTTATTTGAAATCTGAGGTGACGGTAGTGATTAAGAAACCAGACTCTCCAAAATATTGCGTCAAAGCTAAGGGGACTGAATTGAGACAAGCAACACCTTTAAATACTTGGGCACATACATAACATCAGATGGAAGATGCAATTACGAAATAAAATACAGAATAGCCCAAGAAAAACTTATCTTCCAGACTATGAAGAGAATATTGTGCAACGAAACCTTGTCGCTGGAACTGAGAAAGAGAGTCCTTGGATGCTACGTGGAGCCAGTATTGACATATGGCAGTTAATCATGGACAATTTGTACGCAAGCACATAGATCTTTGGAAGCAACTGAGATGTGGTTTTGCATAAGAATGCTGCGGATTCCATAAACGGCAAGGAAGACATGATACAGTACTCGAAGAGGCACAGACACAAAGACAACTCATTGCAAGACCAAAACAAGACTTTTTTCGGACATGTTATGAGAAGAGGCGGCTTGGAGCACGTCGTGACAACGGGAAATATATCAGGAAAGAGAGACAGAGAAAGACAGATAAGGCTTAGAGAGAAGATGTTGGACAGTCTGATAGAATGGCATGGGCGACAATCAACAATAGAGTTGATAAACAACACACGTAATGGAAGCGGATTGAGGTCCATGATCGCCAACGTCAAACGGCAGAGCACCTGATGATGATGATGAAATAGAACACAGCCACACTTTCCCCCTACCAACTATGATAATACCCTCCCTCACTCGTTTTGGTAATAGCAATACAAACGCTTATTGAAATGCCCTGCCCTTTCAGGAACATATTACTACCTCCAATAAACTAATCGACACTAAATTTAAAAAATAGCGTTTTTTGCACCATACGTATACGACAGGCGTCTCGTGCAGCGCTTCCAGGCACGCTAAAATTAGCAACAATTTGGTTAGACACAACAACCCCGCATTATCGTACCACGGATCAATGTCTGGGCCAATAACGTTTTCCGTCACATGCTTGCAATCACGCCCAGTCGTGCCCTTTCGTAGTTTTCAAACAAGTGAAGATAAAACAAAGCGAAAGAATTTACGGCCTAACCGACAAAGAGCTATTGTTTAACATTCTATTGTGCTGATCTGAAACCGGCTTGTTCAACAATTAATAGATCACGGTGAAAGCATTTGGCTCCAATGACTGACGTGCGTCATTTCCTAAGGTGGGTCTTTGACAAAAATCCATATTTGATGAAGCACTACGCATAGCTTTGCACCACTGCGGTTTACACTAATTGGAGTACCTGTCTTCTGTACATGTGTGTCATCAAAGTACGAGGCGTGGTCAAATGAAACCGGACCAAACGGTAACAAGTGAATATACGTACGATACGCACTTCTGGTGTACATAGCACATACTAACCGTCAAGTTTGCAAAATCTCATAATCCTCGGACTCATAGTTTCCTCAGCAGACCGTTGAAAACATGGCGGGTGTGATAAGGAATCCGTCCAGAGTTGATAAGCGAGCGGTGATTCAGTTTCTAACAGCTGAAGGATGTCGACCAGTTGACATTCATCGCAGAGTGATACTATCTAGAAGTGCATAAGGGCTAGAGCAGTTACTTTCGCGTGTAAATGAATACAGTAAAGATCGAAACCTGTTTATAAACATAAACAAAACAAAGATAATGACCACCGACAAAACACGATGTCGACATAAATTTACAGTGGGTGGTGAGAAAATATATCAGGTCACACATTTTGAATAACTGGGCTCCAGAATTGACAAAAGTGGCGACTGCTCGAAAGAAATCAGAAGACTAGCCATGGCAATGCAGAGAATGAACAGCCTGAAGAAATTGTGGCAGAGCACCAAAACGACAAAAGTGAAAGTCTTGTGAGCCTGTGTTCTTCCTGTGGCAGCATATGGCTGCGAATCATGGACGATTACCAAAACTTCTGGACAAAGAATCAAATCCTTCCAGTCAAAATGTTACAGAATGCTCGTCAGAATACCCTTGACGAAGAAAAACACAAATAAAGATAGACATTCGGCAAGAGTTGAACATAGAGGAGAACTGGTTTTATCAATTCCATTTTGGTCAGAAAATTTAAATACTTTAGTCACATCAAGAGACACAACGGTCTTGAGAGAACAGTGATACTGCCAGGCAAATTAGGTAGACCAAGAAGACGATGGCACCAGGATATCCAGGTATGCCTGAGTATGACTGTGGCGGAGACTGGAGTTTTGGAAAGGGAAAGAGTTTCTTTCAGATAGACTGTGATGGGGGTGACGTTCTATACAGGACATGTCATGTGATCTATCCGAAAATTGACTGGCACAACATGGGGTGCTCAGCCATCAGTCTTACGCACATCAGCGATTGCCCTGTGCCTTTCCGCAGCGGAATATGCAGCCCCAGTCTTGAAAAACTCCGTCCATGTTGATACAGCAGTGAATGAGATGGGCATGATAGTGTCGGGGTTCCTTAAACCCACCCCCACAAACAAAATATATCCCTTAATTGGCATTGCACCACCTGATATAAGAAAGAGGTGTACCTGCGGAAATCGAACGAGGGAAACAGGAAAACGATCCTAGACACCCGATGTTTGGCCATCAGGAACAAAGCCACAAGACTTAAATCAAGACACAGTTTTTTAAAATCGACAGAGACCATTCAGACAAGCCCGGAAGGTCGAGCCATCGAGAGGTGGCGTGAAACAATGCAGGATCGATGGATAGAGCTCAAGGAAGAGGCTGCGCCTGGACACCACCTGCCCTACGCTGTGTGGAAGGCAATGAACAGACTTCGAACTGGTGTCTCAAGATGCAGAGTGAACTTGAAGAAATGGGGATACTCAGATGTCGACACATATGAATACGGCGCAGTTCAGGACCATGATCATCTGATGACCTGGCCCAACCTCCCTGAAACCTGTGACATGAACGACATGATAGAGGCGAACGACAAGGTAGCTCAAGCTGCTGAATACTGGATGGATGCTGTGTGACTTGGTGGTTGGGCACGGAAAGTAAGTATGACGATCCCAGTCGGCGGGAATGAAATACCAGAACTAAGAAATGCTGCTGATACAGTTGTCCCACCCAGTTGTCCACTGGGGTCTTTGTGTATGACAAGGACAAGAATAGCACCACTAGCCTCGCAGAGAGAATGTCGAAAGAGATGACTAACTGTGTGACATAACACCGGCCATGGTTAGCTGGTTTGTTAAGAGCAGCACAGCTAGCACCTAACAGTCGACTTTGCTCTAGTGTTCGAGTCTATTAAGATGGACTCGCACATCGGTTAACCACCCTCCGCAGCACTTGTCCTAACGCAGCGAAGTAATAAGCTGCTCGAGCCTAGTCCGCTAAGCAGAAATTTCTCCTCCCGGCTACATCCAGCTCACACCAGAGCAGGGACATGCGAAGGGACATCCGCCGCTGTAGGAGAACATGTCGACCAAGATTAGGACAGTTATCATAGAGAAGGGCATAGGGCGACGGGGTGGGCTCACAACCAGAAGGTGCTGGGTCGATCCCAATCATAGCACCGGTCGTTACCCCGGGGAAGCAAACCCTTAGAAAATGCAGGAGGAAGCAGACCCTTACATAAATGCATGCTGAAGTCGGATGCACTGAGCCGACAGGCGCAAAATAAAAACCACAGTGCAACGCACACCGCCTTGGGGATTAGAGAAATAAGGCGAACGCAAAAAAAAAAAAAAACAGAAGAGTACGGGACTGGAAAAGATGATCCTATCAGATAAACGACACAGCAAGGAACAAAATCTATTCATAAACAGCGGCAAGACTAAGCCGATTAACAGCGACAACTAGACAACCGGACAACTTGACAACCCGACCTAAAGTTATCCTAGAGAAGCAAACAGTTCAGAACGTCATGAGTTTTGAATATCTCGGCTCGACTATTATCCACAACGAGATCGCCAAAAACAAATCGAAGAAGAATCTCTCTTTCGCCTTCTGTCACCCAGGGGTGCATAGGCCCTCAACCAACCCTCCCCAAGCAGCTCTGTCATGTGCAATCTTTTACACTTCTTTCCAGCTTGTTCCTGTTTTTATACTTCCGCCTCCAGATCTCGTCTCCATGTATTCCTTGGTCTGCCTATGTCTCTCCTTCCCTGGGGGTTCCATGACATCGATTGTCTGGCGATATTGACTTGGGGCTTTCTAAATGTATGACCCATCCATTTTCACTTTCTTTCTAAGATGTCCTGTTCCAATTTACCTTGTTCCGCTCTCTCCCACAGTCTGTCGTTTGTAACTTTGTCAAACCATTTTATTCCAAGAATCTTTTTCAGGCATCTGTTAACAAAACCATGCAGTCTCTTGCCATTACCTGCAGGGCATCCTCCAGGTTTCCGCTTCGTACAGCAGGACTCGCTTCACATTTGAATTGAAAATCCTTATATTTGTCTTCTTTCTTATTTCCTTGAAGTTATATTTGGGTTTCAACATTCCGGATGCAGCTCTTGCTTTTTGTATCCTTGTTTTTATATCATTGTCTGTCCCTCCTTCCTTGTTGATGATACTTCCTAGGTATGTAAATACATCTACCTCTTCTAGTGATGTTACTCTCAGTCTGATTGGTTCTATGTTTGCTGCATTGACCCTAATTATTTTTGGCTTTTAAGAAGAAGAATGGGTATGTCACTAAAGAGTTTAGTTAAAATGAAGAAATTATGTCAGAATACTAACAAAATGACAAATATAAAGATTCTGTGGACGTGCATCTTGCCGATGGCAACGTACAGATGCAAGACATGGTCAACCCCACAAACCCTGTGGAAGAAGATTTGAACCCTTCCAGCTAAAATTCTACAGGTGAGTCCTAAATAGAGAAAAATGCAGAAATTCAACAGGAGCTGGATACAGAACAAAACTGGCTAGCAAACAACGTTAATCTGGCCACATCAAAAGTCACAATGGCCAAGAAAGAATTATACTGAATGGTATGGCACCTGACAGAAGAGGCAGAGCCAGACATTACAGAGGTTATGGGCTTAACAATGGCAAAGGCGGTAAAGCCGACCAGAGATCGAGTGTCATATATAGGCTGTCACGAAATCGACGCTCTGTAAAGGTCACTGTGACTCAAATTGAAAATATGTCATGCGGTTTGTATTTCTCTGCCTCTAATTTTTCACACATGGTTGATTAACCCGTCGTTTTCAATTTCAACTGACCGTTATTCACTTTCCCTTCTGTAACGTCTCGTAGACAGGTCATTAGGGATCCTTCTTGAATTATGGAGAACGACGAATTGCCCATAATACGTAATGCGGTACACCCACCCACAACATTTCCGCACAGCTGCTTAACTCTTAATCGAGGATCCATCAAAATTGGATAGATTAACAGGTCACACTAGTAGAGGCCATGTAAACAGCTTGAGCTGTCTATGTTATGGGGAAGTTTGTTAAAATAGGAGAAATATAAGTCCATGTAAACAGACAACAGTCATGCAGAGGCTGCGTGTCCTAGGGATGAAAACCGATCGGTTTAAAAAAATCTAACCATGTCCAGTTTAGCAGAAAACAATTTTTTTTATCTTGGGCGATTGCTCCTCCGCATAAGGAAAATAATTGGAACCGACCGTACTTTCCAAGAAACTTTTTTTATAACAGCAAAATAGGTTGTCGGTTATAAGAAGTCACATTCTGCAAAGAACATGCTACTGACTTTTAAAGATATCAAGCGTATATTTGTATGCGCGTGTGATAGAACTTTGCGTTTGTGATGACCAGGTATTGCTCATTTTCAAGTAAGTGCTTTTGTCCTTTGGTCTCTTGACACTAAGTTAGAGGACTACCTTTGGATAATGGCTCGAATGAGTCATTCTCTTGTAGCCAATCTATATATGGCACGAATGAGTCATTCTCCTGTAGCCAATCTATATAATGGCACGAATGAGTCTTTTTCCTGTAGCCAATCTATATAATGACACGAATGAGTCATTCTCCTGTAGCCAATCTATATATGACACGAATGAGTCATTCTCCTGTAGCCAATCTATATATGACACGAATGAGTCATTCGTCTGTAGCCAATCTATATATGACACGATTGAGTCATTCTCCTGTAGCCAATCTATATAATGGCACGAATGAGTCTTTTTCCTGTAGCCAATCTATATAATGACACGAATGAGTCATTCTCCTGTAGCCAATCTATATATGACACGAATGAGTCATTCTCCTGTAGCCAATCTATATATGACACGAATGAGTCATTCGTCTGTAGCCAATCTATATATGACACGATTGAGTCATTCTCCTGTAGCCAATCTATATATGACACGAATGAGTCATTCTCCTGTAGCCAATCTATATATGACACGAATAAGTCATTCTCCTGTAGCCAATCTATATATGACTCGAATGAGTCATTCTCATGTAGCCAATCTATATATGACTCGAAAAAGTCATTCTCCTGTAGCCAATCTATATATGGCTCGAATGAGTCATTCTCCTGTAGGCAACTTATTGTAATTTAAAACATATTTACCGTATCTCCCAATCACTCCACCACATCTTGAATGAGTTGTCTAACTCTCTGATTGAAATCTCATTGGAGGATAGTTTCGTCATTACAAACTTCCACTGTCTTTTCAAAAAGTTCAAAGAACTCCTTCTTGACATCTGTTCTATCAGCCTAATGCATTAACGTGTATAGACAGTCGCTACCTTCACCTACCTAAGCAGAACTTTCACCAGATAGGCGAATATCGACAGTGAGGTCAATAACAGGATTGCTATGGCGAGCTTTGCGTTTTTGAGGCTCCAAGGAAATAACTAGAACCGACAAGGCATCAGTGTCGCCACCAAGATAAAAGTGCATTGTGCTGTCGTATTATTCACTTGGCTGCATGCCTATGAGACATGAACATTGAATAGCAGACATGCCAGACAGCTCAATGTATTTCAATTGAGCTGTCTGCGTAGGCTGCCCGGATCAGGTGGCAGGACAAAGTGCCTAAATCTGATATTCTTAGCAATACTAACATGTTGAGCATTCATACACTTCTCAAATTGGCTCAGCTGCGATGGGCAGGACATGCTGTTCGAATACCATATAAACGCATCCCCAAACATCTGTTATATTTGCTGAGCTCAAAACAGGCAGACGCTCACCAGGAGGACAGAAGAAACGCTACAGACTCCTTGAAGGTGTCTCTGAAATGCTTACATATTGATGTCACCTCCTGGGAGATGCTTGCACAAGACCGTACCACCAGGCAAGCTAGTACCACCGAAAGTGTTCAGATCACAGAGCGTAAAGACATCGCGGAGGCTCAGCGAAAGCGTCCTGCCCGAATAAACAATGCATGCAGCGGTTCCACAGCCGGTTCCCTGCAGGTGTGCCCTGAATCTAGCACGGTGTACCGTTCCTGGATTGGTCTTTACAGCCATTACAGAACACGTTTTGCAGCAATAGCCGCCATCTTCGCTTGCGATGGGTAACTATTATTATCTCCTTCATTCGTTGCATTAGCAATAACGATGTTGACTAACTGGCATTCTTCTTTGAGGTCTAATACCATAATGGCTTCGAAGACAAGTCTTTACCACTTGATGCTCTGTCCCCATGACTCCTGCAGACAATACAACCAACGCTCTATTGGTATTGGCAACTCCGTTGTAGAGAAGCATATCATGTTCCCAGAATCAGACATCCGTATTTCGCGCCAGATCGTCATATTTTTTTTAAAATTATTTTTTTTTTGCGTTCGTCTTATTTTTCTAAGCCCTAAGGCGGTGTGCGTTGCACTGTGGTTTTTATTTTGCGCATGTCGGCCCAGTGCATCCGACTTCAGCATGCATTTTATGTAAGGGTCTGCTTTCTCCTGCATATTATAAGGGGTTGCTTCCCCGGGGTAACGGCCGGTGCTGTGATGGGGATCGAACCCAGCACTTTCCGGTTGTGAGCCCTGCCACTTAACCACTAGGCCATGCCATCCCCCCGATCGTCATATTTAAGGTCAGCCGGGCTTTCTTCCGTTCCAGACTTGTAATCAGGTGGGTAGACCTGTGTCTTTTGTGTGAAGGACGGCACGCCTAATTTTGGCTTACAATCATACCGCCGTTTCTGGTCGGAGGCTGTGTGTTCGCTATGTATGGAGCTAACTTGCAAATATTTAGCTCATTCCGTTTAAAATGTGTTGGTTCCAATCAAATAGAAGTCAATGTAAAACAACTACGCTTTTCTGTAAAAGCTTTCCCAGATCCGTCAAATATTGATAGATTAACAGTCAGGGCTAGTAGAGGCTGTCCGCAAAATGTCCGCTCGGCTATGGGGAAGTTGGTTAAAATAGGAGAAATAGAAGTCTACGGAAACGGGCAAAACAGTAACTTATGTCAACTGAAGTATTTAATGACGCATCATCATCATGTAGTATGTGTTTTACAGAACGTGGCTCTTACTATCACGGGGATCACGTCAATCACACTCTGGTCAGTCAGACTGCCTTTAAAATAGCCTGTTTCCACGGAACGATACATGGAAGACAGACAGTGGTCTTGGTCAGTGTATTGTGCCTCACCCTCACGCGACATACTGGCCAGTACATTGTGCCTGACCCTGACGCGACATCCTGGTAAGTATATTGTGCCTGACCCTGACGCGACATCCTGGTAAGTATATTGTGCCTGACCCTGACGCGACATGATGTACAGTATATTGTGCCTGACCTTGACACGACATCCTCGTCAGTATATTGTGCCTGACCCTAACGCGACATCCTGGCCACTACAGTGTGCCTGACCCTGACGCGACATCCTGGTAAGTATATTGTGCCTGACCCTCACGCGACATGATGTTCAGTATATTGTGCCTGGCCCTGACGTGACATGATGTTCAGTATATTGTGCCTGACCCTCACGCGACATTCTGGCCAGTACATTGTGCCTGACCCTGACGCGACATCCTGGTCAGTATATTGTGCCTGACCCTGACCCGACATGATGTTCAGTATGTCGTGCCTGGCCCTGATGCGACATGATGTTAAGTACATTGTGCCTGGCCCTGACGTGACATCCTGGTCAGTATATTGTGCCTGACCCTGACGAGACATCCTTTTTAGTATATTGTGCCAGACCCTGACGCAACATCCTGATCAGCACATTATGCCTGACCCTGACGCGACATCCTGGTCAGTATGTTGTGCCTGACCGGACTAGCGTCTCAGTTCCTCCTCTGGAGACTAATAGACACCAACTGGCTGTATTTAAACAGAAATAGCTAAACGCAAGTTGGATGTGACAACAACAAAAATTAGAAAAACATGACTTGACAATGATTAAATAGACTTGATTTTTATATATTTGTTTTTGTTTTTTTGCGTTCGCCTTATTTCTCTATTCCCGAAAGCGGTGTGTGTTGCACTGTGGTTTTTATTTTGTGCCTGTCGGCCCAGTGCATCCGACTTCAGTATGCATTTTATGTAAGAGCCTGCTTCCTTCTGCATTTTCTAAGGGTTTGCTTCCCCGGGGTAACAGCCGGTGCTGTGATGGGGATCGAACCCAGTACCTTTGGGTTGTGAGCAGTGTCACTTAACCACTAGCTCCACGCCATCCCCTACGTGATTGATAGACTCTGGTTGATATTCTGTCGCTGACAGACTGTGGTTGATATACTATGTTGATAGACTGTTTCGCTAAACTGTTTTGAAAGACTGTAGCTAATAAACTGTTTTGATAGACTGGTTGACAGACTGTGGTTGACAGTGGGTTGTCGTTTGTTGTTGTTTCGTTGTTGCGAATGCCCACAATGAGTAGGTTTACTCTTTGTGGGCCCTGAAAAGAACGTTAAATGGCGGGCTGCAGTAGCTTTCCTGGGCGTGCTTCGAAAGGTGGACCGGTGGGATCCTCCTTGCGGTTGTGCTATGCTTGGCCTCATTTTTGTGTCGTTCACTATTACGTGATCATGTCTATATCTCACTATTACGGGATCATGTCGGTCCCTCACCTTGTTAGCCAGGCCGCCTAAAAACAGCCCGTTTTCATGCAGGACTACGACGAAGCCACGATGACGGTCTTGGCCAGTATGCTTTGAAGGACCGTGTATACAGAGCAAGGTAATGAGATGGTCAGACTTACCTATTTAACGAACCTTGCTCACACAGTAAGGTAATGAGATGGTCAGCCTTAATTATTTAAAGGGCTTTGTTTACACTGTGAGGTAATGAGTAGGTCGGCCTTACCTGTTTGAAAGGTCTTGTTTTCATAGTCATGATGTAGTCAAAGTTACAGAGCTCGCAAGATTTCTTGTCGGAACTCTTGATCCACTTCTGCAGGCAGCTCAGGTGGATGTATTTGAGGCTGCCAGAACACAGACACGGCGAGATAAGCCTGTTTTGAATAACATTCAAAATACACCAGATGAGAAACGATGGAACATGGAAAAGTAACACTTACTTACTTCCCCTGTCTGGGGGTACTACTTCATAACGTCATGGACACAACGTCAGACAACATGTTCCCAAGGCTCCTCCACGAAGACTGCCATGCCATTCCCTCTCACATGTTGTTTCCAAAAGGTTTGAGCAGATCATCAGGTGGTCTGGGTCTTTGTGTTATTTCACATCCCTGTATTCCAATCGCTTTAATTTCTTCCTGCATCGTGGACACCGGTTCGGAGTCTATTTAATGACTTCTATGTTGCGCTAGGCAAGTGGTATACTATGCACAAGTTCCTCCTACAGTTCGATCTATGGGGACCTGGGTCCTTCATTACATTTTTTCCACGTGGCGTTTTCCCTGAATAGTCAGTAGGGGCTGTGTTGACTAAGAAACTTATCTCAATTTTAGTCTTATGAACTGCAACCTGTCTCCAAACATAGGATGCCTTTGGTCGATAGCATGTTTCCCTCTTTCAATTTATGACGCGAAACTTATTCGTCTCTCAGATGTTGCCTGATTATGGGGTATATTTGTTCAATTGGAGTAGGTTCTAGGCATACTGTAACACTCCCTGTTTTGCTGACGATATTGTGATCTTTATCCACAGCATTGCAGAAGCCGAACAAAGCCTAATCGAGCACAAATGAAGCAGACAAGGCGGTTGGTCTAAGCATAAATAGAAAGAAGGCTCAGTTTCTACTAAACACTTTCTGTCCTGCGGGAAAACTGTGATTGGAAGATGAGCCCATCGAAAATGTCCGTGTACTTGTCTACCCAGGTCAGGAAATCAACAACATCATCTCGTTATCTCCTAATTACAAGACATGAGGAAATACGGGATAGAATGACAACAGCAATAGGGCCTTTTGAAGAGCTCTTGTCAACTGTTAAAAGAAGAAAACTCGCTTGGTACGGTCACATTTCGAGATCAAATGGTCTAGCAAATACAATCCTCCACGGAAAGGTGCAAGGCAGACGACGAAGAGGCCGTCCTAAAAAGAGATGGGGGGACAACATAAAAGAATGGACCAATTTCCGACTAGAAGAGGCACAGGCAGCGGCCGCGGACAGAAAAGGGTGGTGTGGTGCTGTGAGGATGTCTTCATGTGTGCCCCAACGACCTCACCGGTTACGGGATGACCTAGCCTGATCTGACCTGACCTGACAAGACATATGACCTAACCGCCCGACCACTAGTTGTTTATTATATTTCACAATATTTATTATGCCGGGCGGGGGGGGGGGGGCGGGTAGGAAAAGGGGGGGGGGGGTAGGACAGAAGTGTGTAAGGGATAGTACCTCACGGTGTGAGAAAGCCACATCCTTGATGGCCAGGATCATATTAGGCTCCCTCACTTCTGTTTAGCTCACAAATGGCTCCTAGAGTTGCCTGTGTACGGCAGCGCCACCCCACCCCCCTCAAGGCAACGGCTTTGGCTGGCCGGCTAAACTACGTGTGTGAAACGACAAGAAGGGGAGTCCACTCCTGTCTAGTACACGCATCTGCTGGTGGAAGAGGCGGAAGTGGAGTCCACTCCTGACTAATACCCACATCTGCTGGTGAAAGAGGCGGAAAGGGAGTCCACTCCTGACTAGTACACACATCTGCCGGTGAAAGAGGCGGAAGATCGACCTGGTCAACAACGACTCTAAAGGTGGGAGCTGGAAGCGCCTGGTATCGGGCTAAGGGCCCACCAGAGACCATAGTTAGTAAGCGGCCAGAACAACGTTCAGAAAGCAATGGCAAACTACAGGATGTAAAATGCCAAGAAATATAACCTATTATGCCAAAATATCGTATTACAAACAAAGGCCTATTAGAGAGAACAGGACAAAGACAATCAGAACAAAACATCTTAGGAAGAAAGTAGAGTTAGATAGGTCACACACTGCGAAATCCTCAAGCCAGTATCACCAGGCAATCTCCGCTGTGGAGACTATACACAAAGAGGAAGAATGGATTAACACTGGACACAAAATGACAGACTACCACAGAGGTATTATCACTCTGGGGAGAGAATGCAGAGACTGGTTCAGTGGGAAAGCGGACCTCGGGTTAAACAACTAATAAGTAAGAATTTCCGAGATGCTGATGCTGTCATGTATACCGAACATGTAGCCGAGTCGACAGTGAGATAGCTTGTTCAGGCTAGGATTACACCGTCCAGGGTTCGAAATCGCGGACCTCTTTGCCTTCTTGTGATACTGTGACATCTGTAAAGAGGGCCTTTTTGTGATACTGGAACCTCTTTAAAGAGAACCGCAATTTTGCCTGGCTCTCAATCCTTGCTTCTGAAGGTGCAGGAGTGCTGCATGAGTAAATAGTGGGGACAGCGACCTCGAACCCCGGGGACTTGTATCACTGACCTGGACATGCCGAGGTTCGCGGGAACGAAAGAGGGGACGACCTGGCCTTGGAAGCACATTGGTAATTGATAGAGGGGACATTTTGAAGTTGGTCAACGACCGCTTTTTGGATGAAGACAGTGCTGGCGATGAATCAGCAATGCACAGATTGCAAGATTTGGAAATCACACGCGGGTTCAGCAGAGAGGGGGTGCGAGAAAGGATGGCGCAGGAGTGTGTACAACTAGCGAAGTACGTGAACCATCAGTATCTACACTCTTCGCCATTTTCTGAGAGAGACTGAGCATCTTTGGCTCTGTCTGGAGTGCAATGATGTCGATACAAGAAAAATAGAGATAAACTGATGGAAAAAGCTGGAAAAAATATCTCAAGACACGTCTATTTGGATATGTTTGGTTGGTGGACAAAGGGAATAATAATAATAATAATAATAATAATAATAATAATAATAATAAGAAGAAGAAGAAGAAGAAGAAGAAGAAGAAGAAGAAGAAAAAAGGAAGAAGAAAAAGAACAATAAAAAGAAGAAGAAGAAAGAAAAAGAAGGAGAACAAGAAGAAAAAGAAGAAATAGAAGAAGACTCAGAAGGAGAACAAGAAAAAATACAGAACAAGAACAAGAAGAACAAGAACAAAAGATGAAAAACAACCCAAAAAAAAGAAGCAGAAGAAGAACAAGAAAAGAAAAAAAAAGAACAACAAAAAGAAGAACCAAAAGAAGAAGAAGAAGAAGAAGAAGAAGACGATAAAGAAGAAGAAGAAGAAGAAGACGATAAAGAAGAAGAAGAAGAAGAAGAAGAAGAAGAAGAAGAAAAAGAAATCCTATCTAATACGGTGACATTTCAGTCTCTACTCTGGCATTTCATTTCACACGCAGTCATATTTCTGCGCATTGGGTAGCGAACACGGCTGCCACCGGCCACATAGATTTGGTAAGACTATACCGCACACTATAGTGATGAAACTCAGCATACCAACCTGGCATGAGGTAACCGGAGATTATGCAAGGTACACAAAATATCAAACTGAAGGAGAGATGACGTCAAACATGATGACACAAATTACAAAAACAAAGCAAATATCTGGTTTAACTAGTTCAGGATATATCGTGTTATGCAGAGGTCATCGACCTTATACCCTGTGATAACACGTGACGTTTTACTGTCAACTGCAGTTGGCTGAGATTGTAGTCTTGAATAGGACAAAGTCAAGAGTTTCAAGTCACCATGTCAAGTCATTCCGGAATTGGTGAGGTCGTTGGGGCACATATGGAACACACAAAAAAGACCCCACTCTTCTCTGTCAGTGGCCGCTGCCTGTGACTCTTCTGGTTGGAGATTGGTCCATTCTTTTATGGTGTCCTCCCATCTCTTTCTGGGACGACCTTTTCGTCGTCCGCCTTGCACCTTTCCGTGCGGAATTGTATTTGCCAGACCGTTTGATCTCGAGATATGTGGCCGTCCCAACTGAGTTTCCGCCTTTTGGCTGCTGCCAAGATGTCTTCAAAAGGCCCTATTGCTGTTTTAATTCTATCACGTATTTCCTCATTTGTAACTCGATCTTTGCATGTGACGTTTAGAAGTCTTCGGAAACATCTCATCTCCAAGGCCTTTATCCTCCGTTGCGGAACAGCTGTAATTGTCCATATCTCACAAGTAAAGAGGAATAGAACGATGTACCTCTTTGGTGCATGTCAATAGTGTCGTGTCAAGTCAAGTCAAGTCAAAGGTACAAGAGTTTAGGTCTCGATATTGAATAAACGAAAGGCGTCTAGTAAATATCCTGATTTTCTCAGTATAACCCGAAAATTAAATTCACTAGTTGGTCTTCAGATGAAAACCTTAAAAGTGGGACAGAAATTAGAAAAAAACATACCTTTGTATTGTAACTTGTTAATGTGGTTGTTACGGATGTCAAGTGTGTCCTGTACGTGCCATAACGGTGCAGATGAGTAACACGACGTCCTGAGTGCAGTAAAAACATGGCTACCCCATTTTTGACATGCACTTACGAGGCGTGCCGTTCTGTTATCCGTTATTTTAGCATCGAAGAGATGAAACCTACAGACATTCATCAGCGAATGAAGGTCAAGTTTTGGCCTATTTTAGACAGGAAAATCGGGAAATCCCTTGGACCGTCACATTCCACCGCGGGTTAACTAACGGAACTGATATTGTGCCACGGTTTATAATCAATCCATGTTCCACACAGAAATACAACTAATTCACAGTACACAACACAACAAACCACTGTTGAGAGTGATCATATCACAGAATCCTGCCCTGAAACCAACTGCACATCCATCTTTGTTTCCCGAACACGCTGTTATAGTCGCACTGATAGTTGACACATGCAAGTTTTGTAATTTGATCAGTCGTGGAATGTGACGTTTCAAAGGGATTTTTCTATGAGTCAGAAGGCTTGTATCTACAGCATCATGTGGTCTAGTACGGTGATGCATGCCTTTCACTCCAGCAAAGTGGGGTTTTAGTGCACCAAGCAGGTGGACATTTGTCACTAATCCAAGGGCGTGTTGAAGTAGTTTCAACTCTAGTTGGTCAATTTCCTCCTGGGTTAATCGAGCCGTATATGATCGAGCATTATCATGATGGAGCAGTACTCCTCTAGTCAGCTGGCCTTGGCATTTTCTTGGATTTGCACCCGAAAGTATCAATATAATTAAATAGAAAGCATGTCTTTGTGAAGATCCTTTGCAGAAAGTCCTATTGCCTCCCTCTCCCTTAAAAAAAACAACGCACAACAGCACACTAATCTTGTATTGTAAACCCAGTAAACACGGATGCAATTGTGTATTAGTAATGCGCACGTGTATGTGACACGTGGCGTCTGATACGTATTAGTAATCACAAAGCTGGATGCTGCAGTCACCTATTGACACCTTCAGAGCTGGCAACTACATTTTTCAGCTATATCATACCAGTACGTGACCTACTTACTAATTTACCCTCGTATTATTTATTATAAGCTATCCTTCTTTCCCATGATTAGTCTTGGAAGACTTCCATGACTGAGACACACTGTTGGGATGGAAAATACCAAAGGATCATTTTTTATGGAGAATTACGGTTGGGAAAAAGGTCTTGGGGCCGGCCACTACTTCGGTACAAGGATGTGTGCAAGCGGGATATGAATGATGCGGGCATCAATTTGGAATCGTCGGAACAGGACGCCGTGGAAAGATTACATGGGCGGACAGCATTAAGCATTGAATACAGACAAAGGAGATACTGCTTGCAAATATTCTCAGAATGAATTCAGCGTTTGAGAAGACACGCCACACCATGCGATGATGACAAAAGTTCTGATTTTCCTTGCACACACTGTGGAATACGCTTCTCTGCTCGGTTTTGTCTTACGAATCATATTCGTTATTGTCATGGGCTGTAGTTACATCCCTTTGTTTATCAAAGCATAAGATACTAACGTCTGACTAGATGGAAAGTGCCAATGATGACCATTCGTTACATATCCTTTCTAATGTTTCATTCGCTAAGTGTATAGTTCGTAAAATCATTTCCTTTATAGGATGTATTATTTATAAGGACAGCTCCTCCGAAAATCTGATGTTCGCAAGAATATATCATTCCAAGTAAGAGGCTGATTAGTCCAGTGGCAGAGTACTCGCTTTTCATGGCAAAGATACAGGGTTCAACTCCTGCCACCAGTCGACAGCTGTAAATTGGTACCTGGCTGACGGATAGGGAAGGATAAAGGTAGTTAAAAAGGTAGCTGGCCACCCCACCTCACAAAGTTACGGCTTAGTACAATGACGTCTTTAACACTTTATCCCCGATGGCAGCGCCTGCTACGGAACTACCTTAACTTTCCCTTGACCTAATTCCAACAAAAAAAAGAAGGGAAGTCCCCACTCATTACTCACTTGTTAGTGGGGTCGCTCTCGCAGTGACATATACGACAGATGTCCTGTTTCTCTGAGAGAGTTGACAACTGGGAGTCGCATCTTTCAGCAAAATGCGTCGGGATAGCGTTTGACAGCTCCGTCTTCTGAAGAATATTCTGTAGCAAAAGAAGAGAAACAAATCATTACTTGTGTACAGTTGTAAGGCAGCCATATGATATGTTTCTTGTAGTACCATGGATAACTGCTTATTCGTTGTTTCCTTCATGCATGGTCTATGTGGTATTGTTTATAGAGCTTTCTTTTGTATTGTTTATAGAGCTCTGTTTTGTATTGTTTATAGAGCTCTGTTATGTATTGTTTATAGAGCTCTGTTTTGTATTGTTTATAGAGCTCTGTTTTGTATTGTTTATAGAGCTCTGTTTTGTATTGTTTATAGAGCTCTGTTTTGTATTGTTTATAGAGCTCTGTTTTGTATTGTTTATAGAGCTCTGTTTTGTATTGTTTATAGAGCTCTGTTTTGTATTGTTTCTTGAGCTCTCTTTTGTATTGTTTATAGAGCTCTGTTTTGTATTGTTTATAGAGCTCTGTTTTGTATTGTTTATAGAGCTCTGTTTTGTATTGTTTATAGAGCTCTGTTTTGTATTGTTTATAGAGCTCTGTTTTGTATTGTTTATAGAGCTCTGTTTTGTATTGTTTATAGAGCTCTGTTTTGTATTGTTTATAGATCTCTGTTTTGTATTGTTTATAGAGCTCTGTTTTGTATTGTTTATAGAGCTCTGTTTTGTATTGTTTCTAGAGTTTTCTGTTATTGCGGTATCATGTATTGGGTATTGTTTTAGAGTTTTTTTCCCTGTATCATGTATGGGGTATTGTGTCTAGATTTCACTTGTATTGTTTCCGGTCCTCTCTTTTGTATTGTTTCTTGAGCTTTCTTTTGTATAGTTTCTAGAGCTTTAGTTAATTCATTAACAATATGTTGAATTGTTTCTAGAGCTTTGGTTAATTCCTTTATTATATATGTTGTATTGTTTCTATAACTTTCGTTTATTCTTGAATCACATGTAGTGGTATTGTTTCTAGAACTTTCGTTTATTCTTGAATCACATATAGTGGTATTGTTTCTAGAGCTTTCTTTTATTTGTGTGCCAACTTGGGGGTCATAATTTCTTAAGGTTCTTTCTCAGCCATAAAGCTACTTAAAATTCGACATTCTCTTAATCTGTGTGATTGGTAAGGTGCAAATTCCCATGAGTTGGAAAGTCGTCTACCTTAGAGAGTTAGACTGCGAAGGTAGATGCCAAGTCGACATTCTTTCATTGATTCAGTGGCTATATACACAAGCTCGACCTTGTTACGCACAAGACAAGCCAACTAACTAATCGGACAAAAACGGAACAGTACACTCGCAAATATTGATGACATAAAAAGAACGAAATAGGGTTTTGCTTAGGGGTGGCAGTAGTGTAATGTAAAACAAAAATGCTTTCTTGCAATCCGTTTACAGCAATGCTAGTATATATATCGCTTCGGTAGGTATCTATGAGATTAGTGGGATATCGTCGGTAAATCTTAGCCGGTTGAGTAGTCTCCAATCTATGTCGATGCCGTATTCAGTCTAGTCTCAACGCCTCATGGTCGACTCCAGACATGCAGAGAGAAATGTTGGGCCAGATGGGGGTCGTCCGGTCGCACACCGTATTCCGAGGTGATAGTTATCGATTACCACACGAGAGACAACTATCACTACCTCGATCGAACGGGGAAATTGATCCTGTTCTGCGTCATGACGGGATATAACAGAATGAATGGGCACTTATCTATGCCGAAATTTTGCTTGATCATCCGTATGTGCGTGCAGACAGGCAGCACAGACGGCATATCCTACGCGAATGTTACACGCTTAGCCAATTACATTGTCAGCACTACCCCACAGAAACGAACCTCCACACAAAGCTGTTTGGAATCCTACATGAACTCGCCACCTCAGCAATATTGATCCAGATAACTGGACTTCAAGCGTAGACGTAACAAACAAAAGAGGTGATGAATGAGGGGAATAAGGAGAAGCCATCGAGTACAGAAGACCGCTTTCTGCCAAGAGGGTTAATGACACAATGCAGTAACATTCTGTACCGTTGCATGAAGACGTCGAAGGTTTTAGAACAAGTGTAGCAGTAGAACAGGACCTGGTCTGTAGTTGTTGAAGATTTGCCGTGTACTTAGTGCTGAAATGTTTTCATTGATTACGACTCCGGAGTAAAAGAAATATGCATGAACTTCTTCCACGTAACAACTTGCATAAATCACGGATGAATGGTTCAAACCTGGGTAAGGATTATTTTCAAATAGAGTATTTGCGCGGCAGAACATTGAGACAGGAAGGCTCATTTACACACTTTCAGTCCGCCCTATGACACAAGAAGTGACACTATACTTACTTACTTCCCCTGTCCAAGGCTCTACGTCACACATCATTCTTCCGGTCTTCTTCTTCTGCGTTCATTCTCTCGATCTCCCGCTACCAAGTCCCGAACAGGGCTTTGCGTTCTCTCAATCTCCCGCTACCAAGTCCTGAACAGGGCTTTGCGTTTTCTCAATCTCTCGCTACCAAGTCCCGAACAGGGCTTTGCGTTCTCTCAATCTCCCGCTACCAAGTCCCGAACAGGGCTTTGCGTTCTCTCAATCTCCCGCTACCAAGTCCTGAACAGGGCTTTGCGTTCTCTCAATCTCCCGCTACCGAACCCTGAACAGAGCATTGCAAGTAGCCGGATGTAATCCGGAAAACGGAATGCGTTGTGTCACTAGTTTACAGCTAGCTTGACTGCGATATTTGCACCTTAGGTCCGACACATATGTCTTCGGCAGCATTCTTCCAGTATTCAGCCACATGGATTGCGCTGGCGTTGCCACTCAACAGATCAGCCCTTCTGCGCCTTTCGAAGCAAGGATTGAGAGCCAGAAACGATTACGGCCCCAATTTGAAAGGCCCCCAGATAGCCACCTCAGAGCCAAAAGTCACTTCCTCGATCTCCATTCTGGTACTGAGCGTTGTTACCAAGTATGCACCGCTTCTCTCAGCAACGACCCATCCTCTTCCCTTAGCAGAGAACCGCAGGCTGTCTTTCCTACCACATAGCACATTAACATGGGTAAATATGACAGAATCAGAATCCTGAACATTTTAATCTGGAGGTCGGGGAGAAAGACTAACATCTGGTCAGGAAAAATATACTGATCAAACAAAACCCTCACCACGGCTTCCTCGTAGCCCTCCCTAGAAACGAGCTGTTTGGCAGCCTGGTTAACGAGGTGGGGTATCGAGTGATCCCAGTAGTAGTGAACGACAGGCAGATGAAGCCAAGCATAGCACAGCTGCCAGGAGGACTTAGGTTCACCTTTATCCGCACGCTCAGGATGTGAGAAAAGCTACGTCAACCCGCCACTTAACGTCCTGTTTAGGGCTACAAAAGAGTAATCCTGCTCACTGTGGGCATTAAACAACAGACTAGAGGTCCGCTTTCCAATTGCATCAGTCCCTCTCTTCTCTCCCCTGAATGATAATGACCCGGAAGTAGTCTTGTCATTTGATCTCCAGTGTGAATTCCTTCTCTGCCCTGAATGATAATGACCCGGAAGTAGTCTTGTCATTTGATCTCCAGTGTGAATTCCTTCTCTTCCCTGAATGATAATGACCCGGAAGTAGTCTTGTCATTTGATCTCCAGTGTGAATTCCTTCTCTCCCCTGAATGATAATGACCTGGAAGTAGTCTTGTCATTTGATCTCCAGTGTGAATTCCTTCTCTGCCCTGAATGATAATGACCCGGAAGTAGTCTTGTCATTTGATCTCCAGTGTGAATTCCTTCTCTCCCCTGAATGATAATGACCCGGAAGTAGTCTTGTCATTTGATCTCCAGTGTGAATTCCTTCTCTCCCCTGAATGATAAAAGACCGAGAGTGAGTTTGGTCATTTGATCTCCAGTGTGAACCCCTTGTGTGCGGTCTACACTGTGGCCAGAAGTGGACTTGTCATTTGATCTCCAGTGTGAACCCCTTGTGTGCGGTCTCCGCTGTGACCGGAACTAGACTTGTCATTTGATCTCCAGTGTGAACCCCTTGTGTGCGGTCTCCGCTGTGGCCGGAACTAGACGTCATTTGATCTCCAGTATGAATCCCTTCTCTCCTCTGAACGATAATGACCGGGAGTTAGTCTTGTCATTTGATCTCCAGTGTGAACCCTTTGTGTGCGGTCTCCGCTGTTGTTACCTGGCCAATCCTTCTGGCGTTACTTATAAGATCACAAGAAAAGATGGAATGAGACACGATGACATAGACTTTATTCTAACAACTATTTCCTACACTGAATAGATAACAAGACAAAAATTAAAATGCTTCAAACATCTAGCGAAAGGAAACAGTGCCAATTAGCACCACTATAGTTAAAACTAGTGTCTCCACCACAGAACCGACTTGTATACGATTCGGTAACGAACAATGCATCTTATTGACTACTCGGATTCGGTGGAATAGTATCATGCAACTGATTACAATAGCTAAAGTACGACGTAATCATTTTAAACGCTGGTAGTGCTGCACCCTGATCTGTGGTCTCTGTACGGTAACTTTATATTTCGATCTCTAGAGACAATGCCTGGACATCAATCGCTGGACAGAACAAAAACAACTTGCGTTACGCTGATGACGCTATGTTTATAGGCGCAGAATGACCCAGATTTACAATAACTTGCCAACATGGTAGTTCATCAAAGGGCAGAAAAGGTCTCCCTTTAAAATAAAAGAAATCAGAAGTAATGGTGGTATCTCAGAAACACAAATCTCCAAATTGTTATATAGTCCGGGTTGGATTCGTTCGTTCTCAATCTCCCACTACCAAACCATGAAAGAGCTTAAGTAGCAAAATGTAGTCCAGAGAACGGAATGCGCTGTGTCGTAGTTTACAGCTTGATTGCGATATTTTCACCTTCCGGTCCAACACATCCGACTTCAGCAAGCATTTTTTTAGTACCGGGTTAGCATTTCCTCTTCGATCCCTTCTCCTTAGCCAGTTTTCCCTGCTGCAGCCTGTTATCCAGGATCACCGCGTGGAGGTGTAGAAGGGTCTTGGCAGCTCTGGTTCGCTGGCACTGTAGCTAGCAGTCAGCTATGGGTCGCTGACCACTGCAGCTCATGCGCTGCTCAGCATCTTGATCCCAAATTGTTTTATAAGGGTGAACGAGACGGAATTAAACATGTACACTCATTTAAATACATGGGCATACACATCAGTGCTGACGGGAGGTGGACTTATGAAATCAAGAATAGAATGATCAAGGCAAAATCAGTCTTCCAGAGTATTAAGGGAATCTTGTGCAACAGAAGCCTGTCACTGGATTTAAGGAAGAGAGTTCTTGGATGAATCGTGGAACCAGTACTGACATACGGCAGTGAGTCATGGACGATCTGCAGGCACGTACAGGGATCATTGAAGGCAACGGAAATTGGGTTTTTCAGAAGGATATTGAAAGTGCCCTGGACTGCAAAGAAATCAAACAACGTGGTTCTTGAAGAATAATAATAATATTGTTCGCTTAAACGTCCGAGTCCCGTTGCGTCGATCAGCCACATGCCTGACACAGTGATGGGGCGTGGTTGCAGGTCTGATCCAGTGCGAAGTGGACGTTTCTATCTGCTGGAGTCATTTTGTGCGGGGACGGCCTCTTCTGCGCCTCCAGCCGGTCGGAGGAAGACTTTTGGCGCTGAGGAACGACTTGTGTAGTATCTTGTGGGCCGAGGTTTCCTGGTCCATCCGTACAACATGACCGAACAAAGAAACTCGGCGACTGTCAAGTGTTTCCTGATCCAGCCGTACAACATGACCGAACAAAGAAACTCGGCGGCTGTCAAGTGTTTCCCGATCCAGCCGTACAACATGACCGAACAAAGAAACTCGGCGGCTGTCAAGTGTTTCCGAGATTGGATGGAGACCTGTTTTAGCTGAGACCTATTCTTGAGGAAGCACAGACACAAAGACAGCTTATGGCAAAAATCAGAACAAGACAGTCTACCTTTTTCAGACATGTCATAATAAGAGGCTGGTTAAAACATTCGTGGACAACGAACATAATCGTTGACAAGACGGAGAGAAGGGGGCAAAGAGCGAAAATATTCGACAGCTTGAAGGCATGGGAGGCGACCAAAACGGATGAAACAGAGTTACAAGAGTTCAACGAGCCAACGCCAGGAAAGCACTGAAAATACCGTTGGTGGCACCCACACATAACTTGAGAACCCTGCCTGAGAGATTGAGTTCATTGAGTGGGTCTTTGTCCTTAATTCTCAAACAATACAGTTTAAGACTGTCCAGCCAAAATAGTTACCTTCCCACGATTTCTACTGGGAATCCACCACTTTCTAGGTCACATTGTAGGTTAAAAAAACAAGCTATCCGTTATCTGGTGTCACAGGAATGAACTAAAAACACAAGTCATTGACCAAAGCGGGCAGCTTAGAATAAAATCGGGCGTATGAGGGTTCCGATGGATTAGAAAGAGCAGAGAAGAGAAGCCTACGGGGCAGTTAGTAGGTGGGACATATACCAGAGTAGCTAGGATAGACTACAGAACATAGCCAGTTAGTCACAAGTATAGAGAGATAGAATTAAAAGCCGCCGAAGTAGACCAACACGCAAAGGTAGCGAGAGACCATACACGTGTAAGAATATTTATGTGTGTGATGTTCTGTTTGAGTCGTCGTTAACACCAGTCCCGCGTGACCCACTTCCAAGTCTCTGAGTGGCATTTGTCTGCATTCTCGTCAAAGGGAGACGTGTTGCTTCAACATGAAGCTGTCGTCCTGGACAACACGTCGTGACACATGTGTTACCTTGGCCTGAAAAGCACAGTAACAGAACTACTGTCATAAGCACGAGTTCAGCTGCAGTCGCCGAGTTCCTGACGTTGAAACGAGACAGGAGGCTCAGAAGATCTTCATGACGTTGAGACGAGACAGGAGGCTCAGAAGACATCTTCTTGACGTTGAGACGAAACCGGAGGCTCAGAAGACATCTTCCTGACGTTGAGACGAGACATGAGGCTCAGAAGACATCTTCCTGACATTGAAACGAAACATGAAGCTCAGAAGACATCTTCCTGACATTGAGACGAGACAGGAGGCTCAGAAGACATCTTCCTGACGTTGAAACGAGACAGGAGTATCAGAGGACATCTTCCTGACGTTGAGACTAGACAGGAGGCTCAGAAGACAGCTTCTTGACGTTGAGACGAAACCGGAGGCTCAGAAGACATCTTCCTGACGTTGAGACGAAACATGAGGCTCAGAAGACATCTTCCTGACATTGAGACGAGACAGGAGGCTCAGAAGACATCTTCCTGGCGTTGAAACGAAACAGGAGGCTCAGAAGACATCTTCCTGACGTTGAAACGAAACAGGAGGCTCAGAAGACATATTCCTGACGATGAAACGAAACAGAAGACTCAGAAGACATCTTCCTGACGTTGAGACGAGACAGGAGACTCAGAAGACATCTTCCTGACGTTGAGACGAGACATGAGACTCAGAAGACATCTTCCTGACGTTGAGACGAGACAGGAGACTCAGATGACATCTTGCTGGTTGTGAGCCGTGTCACTTAACCCCTAGCCCACGACGTCGCCAACAGCTACGATGTATAGTAGGTTAGGCAGTAAGGTATTGGTTAACATAAAAACCCGAATCGTCGCTCAACGAAAGAGACATTAAGCAGTACCCAACAGAACAGAACCGGCTACTGGTCCGGAAAGAGTTAACATAAGTATACTTCTTCTTCTTCTTCGTTCGATCTCAATCTCCCACTACCAAACCCTGAAAGCGTAAGTAGCAGAATGTAGTCCAGAGAACGGAATGCGTTGTGTTGTAGTTTACAGCTTGGCTGCGATATTTGCACCTTGCGGTCCAACACATCCGACTTCAGCAAGCATTGTTGAGTACCGGGTTAGCATTCCCTCTTCGATCCCTTCTCCTTAGCCAGTCTGCCCTGCTGCAGCCTGTTATCCAGGATCACCGCGTGGAGGTGTAGAAGAGTCTTGGCAGCTCTGGTTTGCTGGCCCTGATGCTAGCAGTCAGTTATGGGTTGCTGACCACTGCAGCTCATGCGCTGCTCAGCATCTTGATCCCACATATGTATACAAACATGAAAGGCAATACGGACAAATTAGTAAAGGTAATCACAACCCTGTCAATGGCAACAAAACGCAAGTGAAATATGAAAATGCACTTAGTAAAAGACTCAAAACTGTTGATTGTTAGTCCACATTTTACAGAAGCCAACCAAATGATGCAGCTACTGGATGGCGAGGGCAGTGAAACTGGACCGGAAATGAATGACTCGAAGAATAATGTGTTGTGCAATTGTTTCGCTGATTGTGATGCAGTCGTCCTTGGGCGGAAAACATGTGGTGGAGGGGTGGGGGGTTGCATCTAGATGATGTCAACGATTACATCGATCTATGGCGCCCCATGAATGGACGCGTGCTGGGCAGACTTCTGATCCATTTACACGGTCGTGGGAAGTTGACTAGAACGTTCGAGCCTCCCTCTTCAATTTCCCCTGTACTCCCTGCTATCTGCTACGGTGGTGAGACGTGGACACTAACAAAATCAATGGAAGATAAACTGAGAGTGACGCCGTCCTCCCTTATGAGAGATACTTGGTCGAAATCACTCTCCGGTACCAACATCACTCTCTGGGACCAACATTTACAAAAGCTCTTTAATTCCGACATACAACGACCGTCCTTGCTGAATGATGCGGTAGTCTATACAGACAAGGCAAAACATAGATGGCAGGTCACACGTTGCGACGAAACAATGGTCGATGGATCACGTCGACAGAAATCTGGTACTCCCGATGTTTAAAGAGACCGCGGGGAAGACCTCCAATGCGTTGGTCAGACTCCCTTGCTGCACATAACAACTTTCGAGACGCCTCTAAAGAATGGCTTACCATGCACTGGATTTCCGTGGCCCAAGACATGGTCCACTGGAGACGAAGTTGGAATCCGCAGCTAAGCTGGGATTTTGTTCAAACATGTAACAGCCGGAACCTCAAAGCCTATTGAAAAACAATTGGACATGTTTCTGAAAAAGCTGTGGGTGTCTTCTTTATGTTCCCTTTTCCCCTCTAGTCGGTGTTTAGGGCAACAATTTCAAGCAAACATCTTTTCAGCACTACTGGCAATAGATTTTTAGATAACAGATGCTTTCAATTTGAAAGAAAATATTGAGACGAATTTTTTAAAACGAATGCATGTTTCGTGACGCAATGACTTGTGACATTAATTATGTGTGTGTGTTTTTTTCTTGCTATATAAAACAAAGCAAAACATTGGCGGCAACATAAATATGTCAAATAAGCATACATCTTTCACAAAGTGTAGTAGCAATGTAGACATATTCACTGGCTCTCTTCATCTTGTCAGACGATAGAAATTGTGCTTTGAAAAAAGGGATGTAACTAGGCCATGACGATAACGAATGTAACTCGTAAGACCAATCCTAGCAGAGAAGCGTCTTCCACTGTGCATGCAAGGAAAATTAAGAACATTTGCGTCATCGCATGGTGTGGAGCATCTTCACAGACGCTAAGTCCTTAGCCTATCCGCAATCAGTATCTCCTGTATCTGTATTACATTATTAATCCTGCCCCTCCATGTAAGACGATCCACGGCGCCCTGTTCCCATGATCTTATATCGATGCCTGCAACATTTATATCCCGTTTACATACATCCTTGTACCGAAGTAGTGGCCGGCCCCGAAACCTGTTTCCCAACTGTAACTCCCCACAGAGAAGATCTGTTGGTGTTCTGCTATCATCCGTCCTCCGAATGTGTACCAGCCATCGGTGCTTTCGATGACTAAGCATAGAAAAGATCGTACAATGCCTGTTCTCTCCAACACTTCTGGTGATCTTGTCTACCACCCAACCACCCATAACTCTGCACAGGTACCTTATGTGATAGCTGTTTAGCCGTCTTTCCTGGTGCATGTAGGTAGACCATGTCTACCGACTACCAAGCCCTGAAAATAGCTCTGCAAGTATCAGGATGTTGGCCAGAGAACAGAATGCGTTGTGTCATAGTTTACAGCTTGACTGCGATATTTGCACCATTCTGTCCGACACATCCGACTTCAGCATACCATTTTTATGTACAGAGTTAGCCTTCTCTTTTCGATCCCTTCTCTTTAGCCAGTCTGCCCTGCTGCAGCCCATCATTCAAGATGACCGCGTGGGGTTGAAGAAGGATTTTGGCAGCTTTGGATCGCTGGCACTGACTCTAACAGTCAGGTTTGGGCCTCTGGCACTGACTCTAACAGTCAGGTTTGAGTCCCTGGCACTGACTCTAACAGTCAGCTTTGGATCGCTGACACTGAATCTTCTTCTTCTTCTTCTTCATCGTACGCAGTCAGACAGTAACCATTATTTTTTCGAAAAAAGCCGCGGTCATCCTGAGGCTGTCGACACTGCCATAGAGCTTGTCTTGTGGTTCCACTGGTGATGGCCACATCTGCTCTCTCTGATCCTCGTATGTCGGGCAGTTCTGCAGCAGTTGCTAAGCGGTCATTTTCTCGGTACCACACGGGCATTCGTCGGTGCCACCTATCTTCAATTTGTTGAATAGGTGGTACCTCAGTCTATTGTGGCCAGTGCGAAGTCTGAAGACAACGACCTGCTCTCTTCTGTTCAACTCGTAATAGGCATCGTTTTTGGTGTTGCCGGTATGTTCAGTTTCCCATTTGGTCATGTATCTGGCTTTAATAAGCCGTTTTGACTCTTCGTACGTCATACTAGTATCTGTTTGTGGTACTCTTGCACCTTCTTTTGCCAGTCTGTCTGCCTCCTCGTTGCCTTGGATGTTGCAGTGTGATGGGACCCACTGTACCACTACCCTTTTTGGTGCGGACTGCTGGCATAGTTGACAGAGTGCTGCTGTTAAGTCATTAAGCTCAGTGTTTTTCTGGCTTTTTATCGCTGTGACTACGGCCAGAGCATCTGTAAGCAGGACTATATGGCTTTCATTTTCTTTATGTGTCACCATTTCTTCCACTGCCGCCCTCAGTGCCTCTGCCTCTGCTCTGAAATTGCTTGTGTACTTACCAGTAGCGAATGACAGTGTTATTTTTCTGCCATTTGGTAGGTTCAGAAATGCTCCTGCCCCTCCGTTATGTGTAGTGGTTGTTACAGAACCGTCGGTGTATGCATGGGTCCAGTCCATGCTTGGGTAGTTTTTCGATATAAAGCTTAGGGTAGTATCTCTCCTTTCTTTTTCAGTCTGGCAGTTTTTTGTTTCCATTACCTGGTATATTTTCTACCACCTCTGGAAATATATCCTGCCTCCATGTAGGTTTTCCTACAGTAGTGATGGGCTTTGGTGTTGTTAGTGCGTTTATGGGATCATCGTGCATCTTTGCTTTGGCTATTTCTGCAAAGTTTCTCCGCTTTAGTTTCCCATTTCCCAAATTGTTTAGTCTCTCGTTCATTGGGTGGTCAGTCAGTCTTCGAAGTTTCTCTGACTGCAGCTGGGCTCTGCAGTCTCTTCTATCGGTCATGGGTTGCAGATTTGTAATCTTTTCAAGTTCTACAATTGGCGTTGACTTCATGCCTCCTGTTATAACTCTCATGGCTTGGTTTTGAAGTTTGTTAACTTTATCGAAGTTCGCCTTTGCTGCTGTTGTCCATGCCAAAATGCCATACTCGAGAACTGGTCTCACTCTTCCAGTGTACAGTTTCTTTAGTATACTTTCGTCTGCTCCCCAGCTTGTGCCAGCAAGTTTCCTCATGATTGCCATTATTTCTCTGGCTCTCATTCGGTTTCTCTCGATCTGACTTTTTCATGTCATGCGCCGATAAAATGTGACTCCCAGATAGTTTGGGTTGGCTGACACTGAATCTAACAGTCAGGTTTGGATCGCTGGCACTGACTCTAACAGTCAGGTTTGGGTAGCTGGCATTGACTCTAACAGTCAGGTTTGGGTCCCTGGCACTGACTCTAACAGTCAGGTTTGTGTCGCTGACCGTTACAGCTCATGCAACATTCAGCGTCTAGATCTACTGACAATGAGTGAAAAGATTCAAAAGGGTGGAGAGAGAAAACAGTTTGAGAAGCCCTGATCTAGAGCAGGTGGGTGTCCTTCAGAAGCTTCGACTGCTTGTCAGAAATGTAATAGAGGCCAGTATACTAAGCCACTCTTTGCAGACGATCAGTGCTTGCTGTACGATGATGAAAATAAACTGCAAAATCACTTGAACACGCTTGCGACTAACTGTGCTAAATATAATATGCGAATTAACGAGATGAAAACAGAAACTATAATGATCGGTAGAACTCCTGGGCCACTCAAGATAAGTCTAAATGATATTGTTTTTCAACAGGCCCATGAGATCAAGTATTTGGGCAGTATTATTTCTGCAGACGGCATGATCGACAGAGAAATTGAGACTAGGTGTCAGAAAGCATCTATGTTGACATCAACTGTCAGTCCTGCTTAGATACCCAAGCATTGATTTGGCAACAAAAGCAACAGCTGATAAACAGTATATTTATGCCTATTCTGTGCTACCAGACATGGCCTCTGCCCAGGGCGCGTGAGAGCAGTATTTTGACTTGTGAAATGAAGTGTTTAAGGAAGGTCATCGGTGCTACCAGGAGAGACAGAATGCGGAACGATGACATTCGAAGTATGGTCGGCACTACGTCTTGTGCAGAATACATTTCCAGGCAAAATATACGTTGGTTTGGTCATCTCATTAGAATGCACCCTCATCACCTTCACTGATGGCTTACAGCGCTGGTATATACAGCTACAGGGTAACGGGGTTGCTGCGAGGCAGGTGGATAGATGACATTAGACATTATTGTGCAGCGATAGGGGCTCACATTCACCGACGCAACGCACTTGGCGCAGGACAGACGATTTAAGCTCTCCACGTCGTTTAACGACATAAGTGGAAATAAAACTAACTAACTATACTAAGCCACCGTTTGAGTTAGGTGGAGTGGCTAGTTCCATTCCTCGTTGCCATTTCCTTCACTAACCATAAGTCAGATACCCATTCATATGTGGGTTGACTGGATCGCAGCGGTTGCGGGACTTGAACTGAAGTTAATCCAGGTGGCGTTGCCCTCTTTAAGACTAGACATTACTAAATTATGGGAATACAAAAATTACAGCAGACGAGAAACATTTACACCTTTTTACCATGTCAATTACACATGTCTCCTCTAGCTCGAGTGGCGTCTTCTCGTCTCTGCAGATGTAGAAAATAGGTGGGAATGGCAGAGGAGGTAGTTCTGGATGTGTCAACATTGGTAAAGGTGAACATTGTGGAGGCAATATGCAGGTGATATGATGGAAGTCTGCAGGAATGTCTGTAGACAGGTAGAATGAGCGAAGAGACACTTCCGGTTTGTGGTCCGCCGTTGGGCGTGTCTCGTGATCTGTAAATGTCGATACATCTGTCGCTGCATAATGATTCTCATCACCAAGAATTGCGTCTGAACCTTCTATAGGACCACCTGGCTCCAAGGAAGTGAACATGTTGGCCTTAGCCTTCTCGTCCTCAATAGAACTGTCACATTTCGCTAAAGAACTTGCCATGGCTGAGTTAAAATGATTACAAGCCTCGTTAGAATTGTCAATATTCTCTAAGGCACTTCCTATTATTGTGTTAACATTCTTCTCAGACTCGTTAAAATAGTCAACATTCTCCGAAAAACTGCTCAAGTCGTCAAGGAAACTATCCACTGAACTAATTTGTGCACCAGAGATCAACCCGTTGCGTAACGGTCCATTGTTATCTTCAACACATGTCAAATTTACCACTTCATCTAAATGAATACTCGCATCATCACACACGCTATCGTAATCACAAACAACCATCGCCGTGTCAAATTCAGCCCCCACTTCTGATCCATTACTGTCAGAGAAATTAGTAACTATGTTTCCACTGCCGTCATCGGTAACGAAGTTCCCAATGCAGGACTCGAATTCCCCGTCCACACCTTCACAAATCTCATGACGATATCCTGCGCTCTGTAAACTGGTAGCTAAACCATTCAAGCATTGGACTGACATTGTGTCGTCTTTTAAAACTGTCACTACTGTGTTCTTTGAGCTATCCTCGTTATCAGATGTCTGACAAATAGAGTCACTGACTGCAGCGTATTCCAGGAATGCGTTATCAACACCGTCTGCTGTGCTCCTGCTGTCACCAGAGGTGGAAATTACGTCAGAGCTGACAGTATGACCAGCATTGGCATATGCGACGTCAGACTTATTGTAGTTATCTGTCAAACAACTGGCCGAGGTGCCACAGCTGTCTATCGACGAACTGTTAGTACTATGACACTGACAGATATCCATTTCTGACCGTGGGCAGATATCAGTTCCAGCAGAGAGGAAACAATTCAACTCCTTAATATTATGTAAATTGTATGCAGTGAAGGCAACGTCTAGAATAACATACGTAGATCAGCGGTTATTAAACTTGTCTAGCCTAAAGTCTCAATGTACACCTTTATAGTTGTGAAACACGGACATTAAACGATAATTAAACATAAATATTAAAGAGGGGGCTCAGTGGTCTCGAGGTAAGGTGTCCGCCTCGAATGCAGGAGGTCGCGGGTTCGAATCACGGTGGAGATCGTGATTTTTTTCACGTAAATTTTCTGGTAATAATTCCCATGAGCCTCTGGAAAATGAGATCGGACTTCCGTGTTCCGAGTCGAGCACGTTAAAAATACCTTGGCCGTTAGAAATAAAAAAAAGTAGGCTTAATATCCGCTGCCCGGAAAAAACAAATTATAGTTAAAAAACAGGTTTAAAAATGTGATAAAGCATTTGTATTTTCCTATCAGGGGTAAAATAGAAACTTAGCCTTTACACCCCACGATGACTACATGGACAAGATACCTTTATTCCCCAACTACATACACTACACAGTTATTGGAATAAACACTGCAGCTATATATATATTCTTAAATTTACAGATAAGGAAAAATGTTTGAACATTAACAAAAAATTACAGATAGGGAAAAAATTGTTTGCTTTTAAAATAAATGATAGGTAAGCAAGAACGCACTTTTAACAAAAACTACAGGTAAAGAAGATTTCTAGCACTTTTTGAAATTACAAGTAAGGAAGAATTATTTGCTCTTTAAAAAAAAATTATATATAAGAACGAATGTGTGCAATACTTGAATTAAGTTAATAGGTTTCCTTAGAAATTGTGACTGTTTGATACAGACTAGATACAGGTGTTGAATATAGATCATCATCATCAGGTGCCCTGCCGGATGGCGTTTGCGATCATTGACCTCTATCCATTTCTATCACTTGTGTCGTTTGCCCTCTCTGTTCTTGATTGTCGCCCTTACCATTCTCTCAGGCTGTCCAACATCTTCTCTCTCGGCCTTCCTCTGTCTCTCAGGCTGTCCAACATCTTCTCTCTCGGCCTTCCTCTGTCTCTCAGGCTGTCCAACATCTTCTCTCTCGGCCTTCCTCTGTCTCTCAGGCTGTCCAATATCTTCTCTCTCGGCCTTCCTCTGTCTCTCAGGCTGTCCAACATCTTCTCTCTCGGCCTTCCTCTGTCTCTCAGGCTGTCCAACATCTTCTCTCTCGGCCTTCCTCTGTCTCTCAGGCTGTCCAACATCTTCTCTCTCGGCCTTCCTCTGTCTCTCAGGCTGTCCAACATCTTCTCTCTCGGCCTTCCTCTGTCTCTCAGGCTGTCCAACATCTTCTCTCTCGGCCTTCCTCTGTCTCTCAGGCTGTCCAACATCTTCTCTCTCGGCCTTCCTCTGTCTCTCTTTCCTGCTATCTTTCCCATTGTGACGACACGCTCCAAGCCGCCTCTTCTCATAACATGCCTGAAAAAGGATGACTGCCTTGTTCTGATCCTTGCAATGAGTTGTCTTTGTGTTTAGGCCTCTCCGGGTAGTACTGTATCATTAGTCTTCTTTGTGTTTAGGCCTCTCCGGGTAGTACTGTATCATTAGTTTTCTTTGTGTTTGTGCCTCTCCATGTAGTACTGTATCATTAGTTTTCTTTGTGTTTAGGCCTCTCCGGGTAGTACTGTATCATTAGTCTTCTTTGTGTTTAGGCCTCTCCGGGTAGTACTGTATCATTCGTTTTCTTTGTGTTTAGGCCTCTCCGGGTAGTACTGTATCATTAGTTTTCTTTGTGTTTGTGCCTCTCCATGTAGTACTGTATCATTAGTTTTCTTTGTGTTTAGGCCTCTCCGGGTAGTACTGTATCATTAGTCTTCTTTGCAGTCCATAGGATCCGCAGCATTCTTCTGTAAAACCACATTTCCGTTGGTTTCAATAATCTAAGTTCTGGCTTACTAATTGTCCATGATTCACTGCCATATGTCAGTACTGGTTCCACGTAGCATCAAAGGAGTCCCTTTCTCAGTTCCAGCGACAAGGTTTTGTTGCACAATATTCCTTCCATGGTCTGGAAGACCGATTTTGCTTGGGCGATTTTTAATTGTATTTCGTAATTGCAATTTCCATATGCTGTATGTGCCCTGGTAGGTGTAACGTGTCTCAATTCGGTCCCCTTCGCTTTGAAGAAGCATTTTGGAGAGTCCGGTTTCCTCGTACTACTTTCACTTTCGATTTCTTTTTATTTAAGCTGAGACCTTTGTTTTAAATTTTCTGAACTACCATGTCTACCATTTTCTGCAAGTCGGTTTCGTTCTGGGCTATCAATATAATATCATCAGCATATCGTAGATTATTTATTAGTTATGAATGTAGATAAAGAAAAATAAATGGTACCACTAAAAATAGGCTGACTGCCAAACAAACAAATACGTTTCCTCAAAGTGTGAAAAAATGTTTGGTTCCATTAGACATGCAGAGTTCAGGATTGCGTTACAGGGGAGTTAATCGACTAGGCTACATAATACCGTTAGACCAAATCGATGTGTAAATATTGGATGGAATTATGAATTTTACTTTAGAACAACAAGCTTTATTTAGAAGATAACTCTTGGCGTAAATGAATTGCTTGGGGAGAGGAGACTAATGTCTAATCAGGCAAAACATACTAATCAAGCAAAACATACTAATCAGGCAAAACATACTAATCAGACAAAGCATACTAATCAGACAAAACATACTAATCAGACAAAACATACTAATCAGGCAAAACATACTAATCAGGCAAAACATCCTAATCAGGCCAAACATACTAATCAGGCAAAACATACTAATCAGGCAAAACATACTAATCAGACAAAGCATACTAATCAGACAAAACATACTAATCAGACAAAACATACTAATCAGGCAAAACATACTAATCAGGCAAAACATACTAATCAGGCAAAACATACTAATCAAGCAAAACATACTAATCAGGCAAAACATACTAAACAGGCAAAACATACTAATCAGACAAAACATACTAATCAGACAAAGCATACTAATAAGACAAAACATACTAATCAGGCAAAACATACTAATCAGGCAAAACATACTAATCAGACAAAACATACTATTCAGGCAAAACATACTAATCAGGCAAAACATACTAATCAGACAAAACATACTGATCAGGCAAAACATACTAAACAGGCAAAACATACTAATCAGACAAAACATACTAATCAGACAAAGCATACTAATCAGGCAAAACATACTAATCAGGCAAAACATACTAATCAGGCAGAAAGTCTAATTCCAGAATAGAGACGAGAGAAGGGACACTGCCAAACTGCGTGAAAAAGTTAAGAGGCAAATAACAGCGCCCTCTAATCTCTCTAGGGTAGAAGAATCTCCAGCTCATGGCGTCGCTCAACCCGGTCAATCACACGGATGAAACAAAAAATGCCTGCTGAATGCGAAATTGCCTTCCGGGTTTGAAAATAAGCTCTAAAGAAAACTCCCTTTTTATTGCCCAGCAATAAAAGAGTTGTTACTGATAAATCAATAAATAATCTCTCAAACATGCGAATAGCACAGTTCTGCTGGCTGAAAGCGAACAAAAACTACAGGAAATGGTGATTCAAATATAGAACAAAAGTCAGGTGTGTATGTATTTGAACATTAACACCGAAAAAGATGAAAACTATGATTAGACCTGAAATCTACCATACAGATAAAAAGAAACGGTAAATTACTGGAACAGGTCAAAAGCTTTACCTATCTTAGAAATAATCATTCTATGACAATACAGAAGTTGAATAAAAGGAGAAACATTTGGCAGAATATTTATAACACGATGAAGATAACAATCCTGCGCACTTGCATCTTGCCGGTGGGAACGTACGGATGTAAAACGTGGACCACCACTTAAGGGAAAGATTTTGAGTCTTTAGAACTAAAATACTAAAGGAAAGTGCTCAAAATACCATGGATAGCGAAAAATAAAAATGCAGATATTCTAAAAGAACTGGATATCGAGGAAAGTTGACTAGTAAATAATATATTGTCCAGAAAAACTAAAATATTGTGGCCAGGTCATAATGGTCTAGTGAGAACGATACTGGAGGGTATTGGAGCGGAGCATAGACAGACTAAGGAGAAGATGGACACAAAACATCACTGGAAGTCTTGAAGACGACAGAGACAGAGGACAGTTCTGGCTAGAGATTGAGAGTCTTACAAATCGCTGTTGTGAGAGCGACGTTCTGGCTAGAGATTGAGAGTCTTACTGATCGGCTGTTGTGAGAGCGATGTTCTGGCTAGAGATTGAGAGTCTTACAGATCAGTTGTTGTGAGAGCGATGTTCTGGCTAGAGATCGAGTCTTACAGATCGGCTGTTGTGAGAGCGACGTTCTGGCCAGAGATTGAGAGTCTTACAGATCGGCTGTTGTGAGAGCGATGTTCTGGCTAGAGATTGAGAGTCTTACTGATCGGCTGTTGTGAGAGCGATGTTCTGGCTAGAGATTGAGAGTCTTACAGATCAGTTGTTGTGAGAGCGATGTTCTGGCTAGAGATCGAGTCTTACAGATCGGCTGTTGTGAGAGCGACGTTCTGGCCAGAGATTGAGAGTCTTACAGATCGGCTATTGTGAGAGCGATGTTCTGGCTAGAGATCGAGTCTTACAGATCGGCTGTTGTGAGAGCGACGTTCTGGCAAGAGATTGAGAGTCTTACAGATCGGCTGTTGTGAGAGCGACGTTCAGGCCAGAGATTGAGTCTTACAGATCGGCGTTCCGCAAAGAGCATGCTACATGACGATGATGTGCAAATATGACAAAGGTAAACAATGATATAAGTGGGAGGATAAGATTAAATGATTGGCACTGAAAAAAAAAACTGGCAGAATGTACCATTATGACAAAAGACAAGACGTTGGGAATCCATTGCAGCTGATCTTTCGTTGTGGAAGTGGCGCATAAACTGGACTTAAGTAAAGAGTGGATAACGCGTTCCCACATGGATTCGCACCTGGAGAAGAAAAAGAAGAAGAAGAAAAAGAAGAAGAAAAAGAAGAAGAAAAAGAAGAAGAAGAATAAGAAGAAAGATAGAAAATAAGAAGAACAAGAAGACAGTCGTAATAACTACACACAAGCGATGAACTTTTAAACCATTATATAGTTAATGAATAACTCTCTCACAAATTACTCATGAACGATATTGGATACACTAACCAACACATGGTTAAACAACACATATGTAGCGTCTATTTGACCAACTGAATCATCATCTTTACAGTTTACTAAAACATTTTACATGTAATGATGATTTCAGAAATATAGTTAGCACAAAACTTGAACTAAAATAGTGCGACTCGTTTGAGAGCCAAGCGGGAAATGTTTACATGGCAACACGTATCGATGACAACATGTCACGAGATTTTTGACAACGCATGCGCACATACATTCACGGACAGGATGTTGTCACATGACTACAATCAGTTAATGTTCAGCTTGCGTGACTGTAAGGTGTCATTATATCGGATGAGGTAGAACAACAAACGCAATGCGGGTTAGTAGGTGTATATGCTTGTGAAAGCACCTGCGAAAGTCCGCATATATGCAACAGAACAGGGACATGTCGGTATGTGTGTCATTGAGTGCACATGTACGTAACTTGCGTGTTTTCTTTTAACCAGTGCAAAAGCACGTAGATATTATGTTGTTTTGAATTTCCACAATGAGTAGTTTTGTGCGCCCTGAAAAGGACGTTTCGTGACGGGTTGCAGTAGCCTTCCTCACATCCTGATGAAGGTGGCCAAGATGGATCTGGCTCGGTGAGCGATAAAAGGGGAGGCAGTGGAATCTACATTGAACACTCCAATGGCAACATAGAAAATCACTCCATACCAGCAGGAGAGACTGGTGCCGATTTCAGAGCTGAAGCAAGAGATGTTCATGCAGCAACTCAGATTCTTATCAAGCAAAACACAAATACAAGGAAAACGTTCATTCTAACAGACCCCAGGAGTGTACTCCAAGCCATCTCAAACCACAAACAAGATATACTCTCACATGAAACAAAATAAAACATAGGATTGCTGTCTCAAAAAACAGATTTAGTCCTACAATGGATTCCGGCCCATTGTGGGATCCCTGGGAACGAAAAAGGAGATGAGATCGCAAAAGCCGGAAGTAGCGGCAAGCAGATTCCCCATCCACAGAGCTATAAAGAAACAAAGACACTCATCAAACGATCCATGAGGACATAATGGAGAGAACAGCACAAAGATTACAAGGCAGAAAATGACAGCATAGACAAACTTGGCAGAGATGGGCAGACAAAGATCTTCAGACTCAAAACGGGACATTGTAGAATCAAGGCCCACCTCCATAGAATGGGTACCAAAGACACAGCTACGTACGATTGTGGAGCACCCAAACAAACACCAGAACATATTCTGTAAGAATGCCCTACTTATGCAGACCAAAGAGAGGCAGTCTGGCCTGGAAAAGCTGTGGGGGACTGGCGAAGACCTGAAACAAAAAGTCTGCTTCGTGAACCTCACCGGACTAGAAGCATAGCATCCGTTGATCGACGAAGAAGAAGATGAAGGTGACCGGTTTCATTTGCGTGTCGATAACTACTACGGGATCAAGTCGATTCCGAATCTTGTCAGCCAGACTGTCAAGAAGAACCGTTCGTTTGTAGGGAGGACTGCAAAGAAGTCGGGTTGGGGGTCTTGGATAGTATATTTTGTCTGACTTTGACTAACACGTCTGATCAGTATATTGTGCTTGATCGGAAGTTAGTCTTCCTCTCCACGTGCACAGTATAAGGTTAATCATTCAGGTTACTAACATTCAGTCACTCAGTCAGTCAATCAGTTAGTTAGTTAGTGAGTTAGTTGTCCATCGCAAGCAAAGATGGCGACAGCATCAGACATGTTTATTCAGATGTGACCGCATACGACTGTACAGTCCGATCTGAGCGTGACAAACTCTATCGCACGTAGGGCACACGTGAACAGCATTTGTAGTCGGGCAGTCTTTCATTCTTTCCTTTCGTGCAGCTCGCTTTTTCTGCGTCTCCGTGGTGGTTCTCTGCTCATCGGTGCAAACACCATGTGTGACGGCAAGGCACCAGGCTGAGCGGTTCGAAGTAAACAACTTCAATGGAGAAACTCTTCAAAGAAACTTTTATAGTGTCTCTGTATCTTTCCTTTTGCCCCCCCCCCCCTTTTTACGTTCCTGCGAGCGCTTTCCTGTCATGAGCTCACCGTACAACAGTTGTTTAGAGAGGCGCTCATCTGACAGGCGAACAACATGTCCATCTGATCTGGGCTCTCTGTAGCAGCGTATGGATGCCAGAGAGTCTAGCCTTCATGAAGTCTTCAGATTTGGTCCAGCCAACCGGCCCTGAGCAGTCTGCTGAGACAGTTTACAGCAACTTACAGCTGGCCGCTTGCATCAAGGTCAGCGAACCACATCAGACCAAGATCCTATTCATTTTCCAGGTGGGGGCTCTGGAAACACTAATGTAATCTTGCTAAGAGAATATGGTTAACAGAGGGAAAGCAAACTGGGTCCTAGAAATGCTATGCTGAAACCGGATGTGTCTGGCCGTTAGGTGCAGATGTCATCGCCTTGGTGTAAATTACTACACACCGTAGCATTTGTCAGTATGAAAAAGAACACAGAAGAACAACAAGAAGGCTGTCACTCAAAGAATTCTCACGGAAGCCATTCTGGCAACTACAGAAAAGTTTTTGTTACTAAATTATAATTCACAACAGGTGGAACAAGCGAGTGATTGAAACGAGGTCAGTGCAGTCTCTGTGATTACATAATCTTGGTTATAACCTTGGTAAACTGCGGAAAGGTAACTCAAAACAGGCCCACGTCCCAGGTGAACAGAACTATCAACCACACGTCCCAGTTGAAAATACTGACAGAGTTTCACCCGCATAATGGACAAGGCAGCCTAATTAAATCACGCGTGCATCCCAGGTCGGGTGTCTGGCAGAGATAGGCGGGTCATTAATCGGACAGATATGTCAAATGAACGTTTTTAAAGAGAGTGTAGAGACGGATAGACAGTTGTTATTTTAACATGATTCTCATGTTCTAGAGCAGGCTTGCACAGCCTCATCGGCACCAAGGAGTTATGTTCTGTTATGTTTTGTTATGTTCTGTTATGTTCTGTTCCTAAGAATTGACCACTGCACTCCGGGCATATCCATAGGTGCCCAGTCTCTCTCAGTATGGAAACGGGTGTGGATACTGAAGTTCCTGCAGGTCGTTGGCTGTACACACTAACGTTAGTATAGATGTTTAGCTAGGGAACCAACTTCCTCTTCTTCTTTTGTCGTCTCGCTTTCCATCGGGTTGTAGCCCATTGTCGTGGTATGTATTTGTCTTTTGTCGTCTCGCTTTCCATGAGGTTGTAGCCCATTGTCGTGGTATGTCTTTCGCCTCTCTCGTGGCCCAAGTAACATTTTTCCCTATTTTATTGCAAGTCTCGTTTTCGCTGTCCATCCACCTTTTCCTCGGTCTACCTCTCGCCGTTCTTTCTGGTTTTCTCCTGTAGAAGGTTGCATGAACAATGTGGTCTGGTTGCATTCTCACAATGTGGCCAAACCAATTCATTCTCTGTTGCTCGATGTACTGTAGGCAGGGAATTGTTCCAACCTTCTCCCGAATACTCATATTTGTGATTCTGTCTCTTCTGGTGTTGTTAGTGACCTTTCGTAGGCACCGCATTTCGCAGGTGGCTAACTTTCGTTCTTGGACCTCATTCAATGTCCATGTCTGGCACTGGTAATACAGGGTTGGGATGAAGATAATATTTATCATCTGATTTTTGGCTTGGAGTTATATCTTGGGGTGTCTTAGTAATGGAGACACCTGGTAGGTCACAGCGTTTGCCCTCTGCACTCTCGTCTCTATCTCGAGCCTGCCATCTTCAGTAAAAACAGCTCAGAAATACCTAAATTCCTGTACTTGCTTTATTTTTGTTTTATTCACAGGAATATAAAAGTGTGGTGTGCTTTCTAACTATATGCATTGCTTCTATTTTTTATATATTGATATTCACATCGTACTTTTGACAGTTCAAGTAGAGTGAGTCAATATGACTTTGTAGGTTGCTGTTTTTTTTAAAATAAGGGAAACAATGTTATCCGAAAATTGCCTAGTAGAACATGGGCAGCCCAACCATAAGTCCTCTGGACATCAGCAGTTGCCCTGTGCCTCTCAGCAGCGGAATATGCCGCGCCAGTCTGCAGAAACTCTGCCCACGTAAAACTCGTTGATATAGCAATAAAGGAGGCAGACAGGATTGGTCTTTATTTTGTTTTTACCGCGCGAGTACCCCAGCGTGGCTGCTGTGCTCCAGCGTTCGTCTGTCCTTCTGACTACATGGCCAGCCCAGCGGGGTTTAGAGTTGTTAAAACGCTGTAGGACATCCAGGACGTGTGACTTTTCCTGTTGTGTAGGCCCATCTGGCACTGTTGCCTAAGTGATAGGCCCACGAGACGGCGCTCAAGTTGAGCATGTGCTGTCTTTTATCTGAGACCAGGTTTGACTTCCAAACCAAGTCTATTCCTTGTTTTCTAATCCAAGTCTATTCTTTGTCTTCCAATTCAAGTCTATTCTTTGTCTTCCAAACCAAGTCTATTCCTTGTCTTCCAATTCAAGTCTATTCTTTGTCTTCCAATCCAAGTCTATTCCTTGTCTTTCCATCCAAGTCTATTCCTTGTCTTCCAATCCAAGTCTATTCCTTGTCTTCCAATCCAAGTCTATTCCTTGTCTTTCCATCCAAGTCTATTCCTTGTCTTCCAATCCAAGTCTATTCCTTGTCTTCTAATCCAAGTCTATTACTTGTCTTTCCATCCAAGTCTATTCCGTGTCTTCCAATCCAAGTCTATTCCTTGTATTCTAATATGTCCATTCTTGTCTTTCCATCCAAGTCTATTCCGTGTCTTCCAATCCAAGTCTATTCCTTGTCTTCCAAAGTGAGTAGGGTAACGGATGTCTAGATGCAGGTTACCTCCTAAAGCTCGATTCAAGGGTCCTGTACCATTTCGGGCCATAATTCAGTGCGTCGACTTTCAGGGCTTGGCTGTATGGTATTTTTTTTTTAATTTAAGAAAACTATGTCTGGGTTTGAGTCTTTTGGGTGACGGGTCTTTCTCCTGTTTCTCTCCTTTAATTTCAGCACTCCCGCTTTGTCTGGCGACAGGTGGAGTTATGCCAACTATAAGGGTATAATTTAGCACTGGAGTAGTTTTAGGCATCATGGCACTATCCTGCCAGCCTAGTTTATTGCTATATCAACGAGTTTTACGTGGTCAGAGTTTCTGCAGACTGTCGTGGCGTATTCCGCTGCTGAGAGACACGAAACAAGCGCTGATGTACGGAGGGCTGTGTTCTCCATATTGTACTAGTCAATTTTCGGATAATGTCGTTTCTTGCCTGTATCTTGGGATGTGTTTCCTGGCAGTGAGTCATTTAAGAGAGTGTAAAGTCTAACTTGACGCCCAAATATTTGAGAGCCGTTCAGTGTTCTAGCTCCTGTCCTTGCCATCTAATCTGTAGTGTCTGTTTGCTTCCCTGTTTTTGAGATGGTAGCCATGTACTTAGGATTTGCCGGGGTTTAGTTTGAGGAGGTTCTCCTGATAGAGCTGTGCAAGGGCATCAAGGGAGCTTGACAGTTTGATTTCGACATCTTCAAATCATTTCCCTGCTGTGTCATCGGCGTATGTGAATTTTCTTGAGAATGTGTTCATTGCCTGATCTTTAGTATAGATGTTGTACGGCCTTGGAGCAAGAACAATTCCCTGTGCCAGGCTTCCCTGTGTCAGTCTTCCCTGTGCTAGTCTTCCCTGTGTCAGGCTTCCCTATGCCAGGCTTCCCTGTGCCAGGCTTCCCTGTGCCAGGTTTCCCTGTGTCAGGCTTCCCTGTGCCAGGCTTCCCTGTGTCAGGCTTCCCTGTGCCAGCCCACTGTTTGGCTTTTTCCATCTGCTATATATTTGATAGAGGTGTAGATACTTTCGAGGAAAAACCAACAAGCACATTGTTGAGCGAGCGAAAAATTCACAAAAGTAAATGTAATCGTATGTTCTAGATGGACAGAGACTCGACCACGTGGACGAGTACATCCACCTTGGGCGTCTGCTCAGCGTGCAGAACGACTTGAGCCCAGGGTTGACAAGATGGCGTCACGCGGGTTGGGCGGCTTTCTCTTCGATAAAACCGGTACCGGACAACATCCATGATCAGAGCCTGCGCACCTTTCTATTCAACTCCTCAGTACTACCTACAACATGCTACGCGGCGGAAACATGGACACTCACGAAAGAAATGGAGTCCAAACTCAGAGTGACCCAGGTCTCCCTTACTTACAGCTAGGAAAAGCCAAGGCAGAGAGGATGGGATGAAGTGTTCAGGTCAGGTCAGGTCAGGTCAGGTCATCCCGTAACCGGTGAGGTCGTTGGGGCACACATAAAGACATCCTCACAACCCCACGTCACCCCTCTCTGTCAGATGCCGCTGCCTGTGACTCTTCTGGTGAAGTGTTAGAGACTTTATTTTATGAGGTACACAGCGTATGAATGAGGTAGAGGGTGAGTTCCTTTCTTCAATGACTTTCCTTCCCTAACAGTAAGTTAGGTTCCGATTTAAAGCAGGGGCAAATAAATCGAACAAAGTATCTTATCCTTGAAAAGTTAGTCCTCTACCATAACGCTAATCAGATGCGAAGATTGACATGTCCTTATACAGAACGTAGCTTCTTACAACCGCCACCTATTTGGCCGTTATACGTTTCTTGGCAAGTGTGCAGTACGGTAGGTTGCCATTACTTTCCGTACGTGGAGGAGCATTAGCCTGAGAAAAAAACCCAGTGTCTGCCAAACTGGACACAAGTGGGAATCGAACCCGGAACGTTGGGATAGTGAAAACCGAGCACATTTCACCCACAGGCCACGCAGCATTCCGACATAAGGAAAGGGAAATAAATATAGTTTTAGCACTAACAACGGACACATGCACCAATGACTTCCGTGTGGAAGTAGGGCACCGAAGACGTAGCTGAGCTTGTAATCCAAGATGAAGACATCCATCAAGAAAATATAATATTCCTGACTGATGCCTCGTCGGTGTTAACAGCGCTGAAACAACACAAAGACGGAGATATTGAACAATGCATGCACTACGTGACACAGCTCTCGGTAGAACATGCACGGATATTCATCCAGTGGATACTCTTCAACTGCAATATGAAAGGCAATTAAAGTGAAGACAGATTAACAAAGTATGAAGGAGGTTCCCCACAAACAAATCATAGCATCACGTATAATGTGGCCAAGACCATCATTAAAGCCACAATCAGGGAGAAATGGGATGACCAGCTCTATCGTCCTAAAAAGAAGACAATTATTAGAATGTATGGTACTTGTGCGTTAATTAACCCACGGATTATAATAGGTCAAATTTAGTAGAATGTAGCCACACGAAGCCCCATACTTTTCAATTCGCGCGTCTTCAATTATCGCGGTAAACCTATGTCCATGTCATTCTCAGATCTAACACCGTACGTGGAAGATGGATTTATTGTAGTTGTCACACTTGACACGCAAGAAAATAAATTGTGTGCAGTTTTTGCAGGAAAGACGAATTATACGCACCGTCCGACTGTGTGCTAAAAATCATGTTATGACTTTGTCTCTCACAGTTCGCCAAGATCGTTAGAGATGTCGCATATGTCAGCAGGACATTCCTGTTCGTTCTGACACATGGTTAGAGGGCACCTAACCCTAACCCTAACCCTAACCAAAACGGAACACACAGACACATGATAGATTCCTACATGTGTGAGTTTCTGTGGCGACATCAGAATAAAGTCCGTCAGTTAGACCTGTTCGACAATATTCTGCAGGACATCACAGAATTTTGGCCTCCTGTAGCTAGACACTTATAATTATTTTTGTATGGAAGCCCGTGTGGTCATTGAATGGTATAACATTTCAGAATGGGTGAATTAACGCACAAGAACCGAATTTAGCTAGAGAGGAGTCGTTATCTTCAGACAGAACTAGGCATAACAGACTCAGGGTCATCTTTACAACAAAATGAGGATTCGGACAGATGACATGTGTCGATGTGTGGAGCATATCATGGCGTGGGTACATCCTTCAAAGATGTATGCTCACGCAGGAAGAGAGAGAACAATACTGGCCTCGCGAGACAAATGTGAGACAAAAGATGTATGGAGAATAAGCAACGTTACAAGCAGCGGTGTCCTTTGTATGGGAAACCGGGACTGTGATCTGAGGATGAACGGAGAAGAAGAAGACGAAGAAGCAAAAGAAGAAGAAGAACAAAAGAAGAAAAAAAGAAGAAGAAGAAGAGCAAGATGAAGAAGAAGTGGAAGAAGAAAAAGAAGAGGTAGAAGAAAAACAAGAACAACAACAACAATAACAACAACAAAAAGAAGAAGAAGAAGAATAAGAAGTAGAAGAAAAAGAAGAAGAAAAAAAAGTAAAAGAAGAAGAAGAGCAAGAAGATGAAGAAGAGCAAGAAGCTGATGAAGAAGAAGAAGAAGAAGAAGAGAAAGAAGAAGAAGAAGAAGAAGAGGAAAAAGAAAAGCAAGAATAAGAAGAAGTGGAAGAAGAAGAAGAAGAGGTAGAAGAGGAACAAGAACAACAACAACAATAACAACAACAAAAAGAAGAAGAAGAAGAAGAAGAAGAAGAAGAAGAAGACGAGGTAGAAGGAAAAGATGAAAAAGAAGAAGAGGTAGAAGAAGAAGAGGTAGAACAAAAAGAAGAAGAAGAAGAGGTAGAAAAAAAAGAAGAAGAAGAAAGAGAAGAAGAAGAAAGAGAAAAAGAAAAAGAAGAAGAAGAAGAAGAAGAAGAAAGAGAAAAAGAAAAAGAAGAAGAAGAAGAAGAAGAAGAAGAAGAAGAAGAAGAAGAAGAAGAAGAAGAAGAAGAAGAAAGAGAAAAAGAAAAAGAAGAAGAAGAAGAAGAAAGAGAAAAAGAAAAAGAAGAAGAAGAAGAAGAAGAAGAAGAAGAAGAAGAAGAAGAAGAAAAATCATGATCTCAAAATACTAAAAACACAATCTGTCACAGCATATGCAAGTGTCATTACCAAAAAAAAAATCCAATGTGGCAACAATGACGATTATGCCCGTCACGAGTTTCAGGTCAATGCTGAATTGATTGCAGCTCAAAGATTTGCAGGAGTGTACAATATTATGTTGAGAAGTTCTGATCTGCACGACAGCGTGACTTCTTTGTATGTAGTACACACGTTGTGATTGTAGCTAAGACGTGAACAAAAAGTAAAAGGTTAAGGTAGTCCCATAGCAGACACTACTGTCGGGGATGGAGTGTTAGAGGCTTCGTTGTGCTAGGCTTCAGCTTGTTACGAAATTGGATGGATACATCCCTTCCTCACTGCTTTTCCTTACCTAACAGGTATCAATTTACAGCTGAATCGACTGCAGCGTCTGGATAATAGGGATTTAACCGTGTACGGGATCAAAGATGCTGAGCAGTGCTGACTTCTAGCGTCAGGGTGGGCGAACCAGAGCTGCCAAGATCCTTCAACACCTCAACGAGGTGATCCTGGATCACAGTCTGCAGCCGGACAGACTGGCTAAGGAGAAGGGATCAAAGAGGGAAGGGTAACCCGGTATTAAAAAAATGCAGCTAAAGTCGCATGTGTTGGGCCGAAATGTGCAAATATCGCTGTAAACTACAACAAAACGTATTCAGTTCTCTGGACAACATCCTGCTACTTACAACGCTCACTTCAATGTTTGGTAGCAGGAGATTTTGTTGTTGTTTGTTTTTGCGTTCGCTCTATTTCTATTTTTCCAAAGGCGGTATGCATTGCACTATGTTTTTATTTTGCGTCTGTCGACCCAGTGCATCCGACTTCGGCGTGCATTTTATGTAAGGGTCTGCTTCCTCCTGCATTTTTCTAAGAGTTTGCTTCCCCGGGGTAACGGTCGGTGGTGAGATGGGGAGCGAACCCAGTACCTTCGGGTTGTGAGCCGTGTCACTTAACCACTAGGCAAGGCCGTCCCCGTAGCAGGAGATTGAGAACGAACAAAGACGAAGAACAAGAACAGTGTACCACTGACGTGAAAACACATGAACGCGTTTGCGACAACCTGTGCGAAATACAATATGCGAATTAACGAGAAGAAAACAGAACCTATAATGATCAGTAGAACGCCTAGGCCACTCAAGACAAGTCTTGTTTTTGATGTTTGCGAATGCCCACAATGAGTTGGTGTACTATTTTGTGCGCCCTGAAAAGGCGGATGAAGGCGGACCGGAGTCCTTCAGGCAGTTATGCTATGCTTGGCTTCATATGTGTGTCACTCACTACTACGGGGATCACGTTGATCCCTCACCTCGTTAGCTAGGCTGCCATGAAGACAGCCCGTTATCAGGGAGGGCTACTAGGAAGCCGAGTTGAGGGTATTGGAAAGAATGTTTTACCTGACTCTGACTAACATGTCTAATCAGTATGTTTTGCCTGACCCTGACTAACATGTCTGATCAGTATATTTTGCCTGACCCTGACTAACATGTCTGTTCAGTATGTTTTGCCTGACCCTGACTAACATGTCTAATCAGTACGTTTTGCCTGACCCTGACTAACATGTCTGATCAGTATGTTTTGCCTGAACCTGACTAACATGTCTGAACAGTATGTTTTACCTGACCCTGACTAACATGTCTGATCAGTATGTTTTACCTGACCCTGACTAACATGTCTGATAGGTATATTTTGCCTGACCCTGACTAACATGTCTGATCAGTATATTTTGCCTAACCCTGACTAACATGTCTGATCAGTATGTTTTGCCTGACCCTCACTAACATGTCTGATCAGTGTGTTTTACCTGACCCTGACTAACATGTCTGATCAGTATATTTTGCCTAACCCTGACTAACATGTCTGATCAGTATGTTTTGCCTGACCCTCACTAACATGTCTGATCAGTGTGTTTTACCTGACCCTGACTAACATGTCTGATCAGTATGTTTTACCTGACCCTGACTAACATGTCTGATCAGTATATTTTGCCTGACCCTGACTAACATGTCTGATCAGTATGTTTTACCTGACGCTGACTAACATGTCTGATCAGAATGTTTTACCTGACACTTACTGACTTGTCTGATCAGTATGTTTTGCCTGACCCTGACTAACATGTCTGATCAGTATGTTTTGCCTGACCCTGACTGACGTGTCTGATCAGTATGTTTTGCCTGACCCTGACTAACATGTCTGATCAGTATATTTTGCCTGACCCTGACTAACATGTCTGATCAATATATTTTGCCTGACCCTGACTAACATGTCTGATCAGTATGTTTTGCCTGACCCTGACTAACATGTCTGATCAGTATGTTTTGCCTGACCCTGACTAACATGTCTGATCAGTATATTTTGCCTGACCCTGACTAACATGTCTGATCAGTATATTTTGCCTGACCCTGACTAACATGTCTGATCAGTATATTTTGCCTGACCCTGACTAACATGTCTGATCAACATATTTTGCCTGACCCTGACTAACATGTCTGATCAGTATGTTTTGCCTGACCCTGACTAACATGTCTGATCAGTATGTTTTGCCTGACCCTGACTAACATGTCTGATCAGTATATTTTGCCTGACCCTGACTAACATGTCTGATCAGTATATTTTGCCTGACCCTGACTAACATGTCTAATCAGTATATTTTGCCTCACCCTGACTAACATGTCTGATCAGTATGTTTTGCCTGACCCTCACTAACATGTCTGATCAGTGTGTTTTACCTGACCCTGACTAACATGTCTGATCAGTATGTTTTACCTGACCCTGACTAACATGTCTGATCAGTATATTTTGCCTGACCCTGACTAACATGTCTGATCAGTATGTTTTACATGACGCTGACTAACATGTCTGATCAGTATGTTTTACCTGACACTTACTGACTTGTCTGATCAGTATGTTTTGTCTGACCCTGACTAACATGTCTGATCAGTATGTTTTGCCTGACCCTGACTGACGTGTCTAATCAGTATGTTTTGCCTGACCCTGACTAACATGTCTGATCAGTATATTTTGCCTGACCCTGACTAACATGTCTGATCAGTACGTTTTGCCTGACCCTGACTAACATGTCTGATCAGTATGTTTTGCCTGAACCTGACTAACATGTCTGAACAGTATGTTTTACCTGACCCTGACTAACATGTCTGATCAGTATGTTTTACCTGACCCTGACTAACATGTCTGATCAGTATATTTTGCCTGACCCTGACTAACATGTCTGATCAATATATTTTGCCTGACCCTGACTAACATGTCTGATCAGTATGTTTTGCCTGACCCTGACTAACATGTCTGATCAGTATGTTTTGCCTGACCCTGACTAACATGTCTGATCAGTATATTTTGCCTGACCCTGACTAACATGTCTGATCAGTATATTTTGCCTGACCCTGACTAACATGTCTGATCAGTATATTTTGCCTGACCCTGACTAACATGTCTGATCAACATATTTTGCCTGACCCTGACTAACATGTCTGATCAGTATGTTTTGCCTGACCCTGACTAACATGTCTGATCAGTATGTTTTGCCTGACCCTGACTAACATGTCTGATCAGTATATTTTGCCTGACCCTGACTAACATGTCTGATCAGTATATTTTGCCTGACCCTGACTAACATGTCTAATCAGTATATTTTGCCTCACCCTGACTAACATGTCTGATCAGTATGTTTTGCCTGACCCTCACTAACATGTCTGATCAGTGTGTTTTACCTGACCCTGACTAACATGTCTGATCAGTATGTTTTACCTGACCCTGACTAACATGTCTGATCAGTATATTTTGCCTGACCCTGACTAACATGTCTGATCAGTATGTTTTACCTGACGCTGACTAACATGTCTGATCAGTATGTTTTACCTGACACTTACTGACTTGTCTGATCAGTATGTTTTGTCTGACCCTGACTAACATGTCTGATCAGTATGTTTTGCCTGACCCTGACTGACGTGTCTAATCAGTATGTTTTGCCTGACCCTGACTAACATGTCTGATCAGTATATTTTGCCTGACCCTGACTAACATGTCTGATCAGTATATTTTGCCTGACCCTGACTAACATGTCTGATCAATATATTTTGCCTGACCCTGACTAACATGTCTGATCAGTATGTTTTGCCTGACCCTGACTAACATGTCTGATCAGTATGTTTTGCCTGACCCTGACTAACATGTCTGATCAGTATATTTTGCCTGACCCTGACTAACATGTCTGATCAGTACATTTTGCCTGACCCTGACTAACATGTCTGATCAGTATGTTTTGCCTGACCCTGACTAACATGTCTGATCAGTATGTTTTACCTGACCCTGACTAACATGTCTGATCAGTATGTTTTTCCTGACCCTGACTAACATGTCTGATCAGTATGTTATTCCTGACCCTGACTAACATGTCTGATCAGTATGTTTTACCTGACCCTGACTAACATGTCTGATCAGTATGTTTTACCTGACCCTGACTAACATTTCTGATCAGTATATTTTGCCTGACCCTGACTAACATGTCTGATCAGTATGTTTTACCTAACCCTGACTAACATGTCAGATCAGTATGTTTTACCTGACCCTGACTAACATGTCTGATCAGTATATTTTGCCTGACCCTCACTAACATGTCTGATCAGTATATTTTGCCTGACCCTGACTAACATGTCTGATCAGTATATTTTGCCTAACCCTGACTAACATGTCTGATCAGTATGTTTTGCCTGACCCTGACTAACATGTCTGATCAGTATGTTTTACCTGACCCTGACTAACATGTCTGATCAGTATGTTTTACCTGACCCTGACTTACATGTCTGATCAGTATATTTTGCATGACCCTGACTAACATTTCTGATCAGTATGTTTTACCTGACCCTGACTAACATGTCTGATCAGTATATTTTGCCTGACCCTGACTAACATGTCTGATCAGTATGTTTTGCCTGACCCTGACTAACATGTCTGATCAGTATGTTTTATCTGACCCTGACTAACATGTCTGATCAGTATGTTTTACCTGACCCTAACTAACATGTCTGATCAGTATATTTTCCCTCACCCTGACTAACATGTCTGATCAGTATATTTTACCTGACCCTGACTAACATGTCTGATCAGTATATTTTGCCTGACCAAATGTTAGTCATCCTCTTCCTCACGATAAGTGTAAATGATATTGCTCCTCAATTTGCCCATGAATTCAAGTATTTGCGCAGTTTTTGTTGTTGACATACTGAGATTCAACAGGAAAATCGAGACTAGGTGACAGAAAGCATCTACGGTAACTTATCAGCTGTTACCATTGTTTAGGCACCCGAGCATTAGTTTGGCAACAAAGCAATAGCTGATAAACAGTACATTTATGCCTACTCTGAGCTGTAGATGTCAAACATGGCCCGCAAGTGCAGAATTTCGACATGTATTTCGACAAGTATTTGAGTAACGTCATCGTTGTTTCCAGGAGAGACGACATTCGTATTTTAGTTGGCACTACGTCTTGTGCAGAATACATTTCCAGGCACAAAATATGTTGATTTGGTCATCTCATGAGAATACAATCTCCATCAACTTCCACTGGTAGCTTACATCGCTGCCAGATCTGGCTACAGGACAGGAGTGTTGCCTCGAGGCAGGTGGATAGATGACAAAGTGATTGTGCAAAGTCACGGCTCACAACGACCGACGCAACGCACTTGGCGCAGGGCAAGCGACGTAAGCTCCCGACGCCGCTCAACAGCCCAAGTGAATGGAAACTAACTAGCTTTTCCTTGATAAGCTAGCCTGTATAGGCATACCGATAAGGTCCTCTCTACATGTGGGCTGCTGTAGGACGCCTGCCTGTGTCGGTGAGGGCATGCAGTAGCACTCATATGTGGTAATGCATCTTAAAGAGGAAGGCACCTTTGATTTCAGACCACCTGCAGCCTTGCAGATAATCTGTTGAGAAAAAATGTCTGGGTAGAGTTCTGCTTCTTCGTTCATCCTCAGATCAAAGTTCTGGTTTCGCTTACAAAGGACACCGTTGTTTGAAAGGCTGTATCCTCTCCATACAGCTTTTGTCTCATATCTGTCTCGCGAGGCCAGTATTGTTCTCTCTTTTCCTGCGTGAGCATGCAGTTTTGCGGGATGTGTTCTACTGTCATGACATGCTCCCCACATGGGCACCTGTCATCTGTCGCAATCCCAGTTTTGTTGTAAAGATGACTCTTGAGTCTGTTAGGCCCAGTTCTCAGTCTAAAGATGATGACTTGCTGTTCTCTAGTTAAGTTAAAGTAGCCGTCTTCTGTTCGGAAGTCGGGGTGTTGATCAGTTGGGGTAGAGTTAACTCGGATACAACAACTTACCAGAAGCGGAAATGCCAGGACGAAATCCGCAGATATTACAGACTAGCTGTAAAATGCGGCACGCTGAACATAAGATCACAGAGTAAAACGCGAGAAGAAGAAGAAACAGAAGAAGAAGAAAAAGAAGAAGAAACATAAGAAGAAAAAGAAGAAGAATAAGAAGCGAAGAGGCGAAGGAAAAAGAAGAACACGAAAAAGAAGAGGAGGAAGAAGAAGATTTAGAAGTATGTCATTGATGTTCTATTTTTTTCCCGATCACAAGGATAAGACTCTAATAACTCTAATAATTGTATTTCATTTTTAGAGTATTCGTTCAAGAGCTGTCGTTAAACCAGAAACACTGACAAAATACGCTCATCAAGCTTTTAACTTGTGTGAATGAAGAGGTGTGTAATGTCCATGTGGTGAGGGGTCTTCTAACATACTTCTGTTCACCTATTCCGACATGTCCTAGTTGTGGCAGTGGACCTATTCTCGTCTCTGTCCCACACAGAGTACTCCGGAATGCCGCTCAGACAGACATAATCTGATACATGGTAGCGCGGGATTAAACCAAAAAAATTAATTTCGAAACACAATCAGACAAGCAGAGAGAACACAACCATTTGAGAGACAAAGAATTCAACATTACAGCCGTCTATTAATGATATCCCTTTCTAAGGGCAAGCGCAATATGGCGTCCGGAATGGGCCTCATGGGGTAACATTAATTGGAGTTCCGGTTACATAGAATTGGATCCACCGAGAAAATCAATTTACTGTATTTCTTGGCAATGTATAACATGTGTAAATATCATATTACAACATCCGGTAGTTTGTAACATTCAAACAAAGAAGGCTGGGCACTTTGGAAGTCAATAACACGCAAGCAATAAACAACTAAAAAGCTGACAAGAAGCAACTGGCATACAAATAAAACTAAATTTTAGGAAACGTAACACCCGTACACAGAAAAACTAAACTTTAGCAATACGTAATGTCCATACATAGAGAGCTAAACCTTAGCAATAAGTAACGTTAATACATAGAGAGCAGTGGTTAGCGCGCTGGCTTCGCATCTGAGTGGTCCTGGGTTCATTCCCCAGTTGAGGCGGTAATGTTTTTTCAGGCCCCCGGGTCAACCCTGCTTTAAATGGGTACCGGTTCAGTCCGAGAAGTAAAAGCGGCGAGGGAGAGGAGAGGCAACCGCCCTCAGATAGCCTTTGAAATGTGAGATCGTTAACACCTCACACCCCTACGACAGTAGTGCTATTGGTTACTTTACTTTACTATACATAGAAAGTTAAACTGTAGGTATTTGCAGCACACATATATAGAGAAAACTAAACTTTAGATATATCGTATACATATCGGCGTTCTTTCTGAGAAGAACACTGCGACGTTATGTAGTAGTTTACAGCGAGGATGCGATAGCTGCACCTTTCGGCCAGATAAAATCGATTTTAGCTGGCATTTTTTAGTATCAGGTTTGTCACTGCGTTTCCTATCCCTTACCAGACTCTAACTAGTGAGTAGTGCAGCCTCAGGGCCACCATGTGGAGCCAGAATATGGTCTTAGTCCGATCTGGATCGCTGGCCCTGGTTCAGGCAGACAGCTAAGATTCGATGGCCGCTGACAGCTTATTCTTTGTTCTATCTTGGCCCTACACACACACACACATGTAAAACTAAAATGTTGACAATTTGTAACAAGGATACACAGAACGCTAAAATGTTGACAATGTATAACAAGGTTTTACGGAACACTAAAACGTTGGCAACATAGTACAGCGATACAAAGAATACTAAACATTGACAATATGTAACAAGGATACAAAGAATAATAAACATTGACAATATGTAACAAGGATACAAAAATACTAAACATTGACAATATGTAATAAGGATACAAAAAATACTAAACATTGACATTAGGTAACTACGATACCAAACATACTAAACACTGAGAATAGGTAACAACAAGACAAAGTATACTAAACATTAACAATTTGTAACAACAACGAGACAAAGTATACTAAACATTGACAATATGTAACTACGAAACAAAGTATACTAAATATTGACAATATGTAACAACGAGACAAAGTATACTAAACATTGACAATATGTAACAACAACGAGACAAAGTATCCTAAACATTGACAATATGTAACAACAACGAGACAAAGTATACTAAACATTGACAATATGTAACAACGAGACAAAGTATACTAAACATTGACAATATGTAACAACGAGACAAAGTATACTAAACATTGACAATATGTAACAACGAGACAAAGTATACTAAACATTGACAATATGTAACTACGATACAAAACGTACTAAACATTGACATTAGGTAACTACGATACCAAACATACTAAACATTGACAATAGGTAACAACGAGACAAAGTATACTAAACATTGACAATATGTAACAACGAGAGAAAGTATACTAAACATTGACGATATGTAACAACAACAAGACAAAGTATACTAAACATTGACAATTTGTAACAACAACGAGACAAAGTATACTAAACATTGACAATATGTAACAACAACGAGACAAAGTATACTAAACATTGACAATATGTAAGAACAACGAGACAAAGTATACTAAACATTGACAATATGTAACAACAAGACAAAGTATACTAAACATTCACATCAGGTAAGATTCAAATAAACAAACTCCCTGGCAATGTCTCATCCATAAACATTTCGTTACAGTCTAACAGCTGAACAAAGTAACTGAGATTTTCGGTTGATCATGGCCCCTAACTGAGGTGAAAAGAATAGACCCATTGCAGCTTCATGCATGTTGTCGTAAAATGTGACTAAAGAGCAGTGCATACAGCTAGCAACTTGAACGAGTAAAACAAATTGCCATCAGCTCGGTCTTGCATGAGATTTGCCAATGCGGACTGTGTATTTATAGATCTAGAGAGAGCCTGTCGTTGATGAGGGATCACAGGTATGTGAATTGATGCACAACTTTTCCGGTCATAATAATAGATGCTAAAACATGGCGTAGCAACTATTTCCTGTTCCGTCACATTTGTCTTGTTGAGACTCATTGTGAGACCAAAATCTTTGCAAGCCAGGGAGAAGCCATAACCTCTGAAGTTCCTGGTGACTGTGTGCGACAATTGTAGCATTATCAGCGAATAACAAGTCCCTGGTGTGATCTCCCTTTTCTTCGTTTTGGCCTTGAGCATTGCAATGTTAAACAGTCCACGATCCGACCTAGTACGAAGGCATATTCCATCATTTGCTCTACCAAATGCAGGCTTCAGTTACAGAGAAAATAAAATTCAGAACAGTGTTTGGGCCAGAACACAGTCCTGCTTAGCACCATTTCGTATACCAAATGGTTGTGATTTTGTAAGACTATCGGGATTTTAGAAACAAAACTGGACTAAATGTCTGTCTTAAAATCGAAACTCTACGGTACTTGTCTTTGTGTTTGATGCGGCTTATATGTTTATGGGAAAGTGCGATGAGAAATATACTTTAGGCATCTTCAACCATCTGCTAAAGATATTTATGGACGCCATGACAAACGCAATGCCCAGCCACGACATGTTTCTTCCTGGAATTCTTTGATTACATTAAACGACTACAAATGATGTATATTATTCACAGAAACCGGATATTTAGAAGAATCGCTGCTGGAAACTGACTGAATAAATTCAAGCAAAGACCGTTGAATGAAATTGAACAACTGAACGCTTGACATAAAATTAATTCGCCGGGTAGCAATGCAAATATAATAGATGTAATTGGACTTGGCGACTTACAATTCGGAGAATCTTTGTCTCTGGTAAGGCAGTAGGGACTCATTAAACGGTGCAGGTGGTGGGGAGAATAAAAATAAATGGCAGCAACAGTTGTTTGACTCGGATGAAGGTTAACAGCACTGAATCGAAACAGAAACAGTACAAGCAGTGGCGTACTTACAATGTAAGGGGGTTCATGCTACAAATGGTTGTTGTTGTTGTTAAACCTTCTTTTCTTCCAAATTACTTCGTAACACCAGCAAGGTTAGAAGAAGTTATTTCCTTTCTGTGGGCACTCTCTACTCTTCCATATTTTCTTTAATAACCTTTGCATTGTAAATGTGGCCTTATCTGTATCTGCCATAATGCTGCTGCTATTCCATCTTGTCCTGCAGCTTTCGCTTTCTTCAGTTTATATGTGGTCCTTTTGGATTTCTATCTTACTTATAATATATGAAGATCATCAGAAATTAAGATTCTAACTAAAGTTAGCCTATTCAACGCCGGTGCTGCTGTATGGAGGGGAAACATGGACAACGATCACGACCATACATCAAAGACTCCAGTCTTTTGTTGACAGATGCTTTCGAAGGAAAATGCGCATAAAATAGCAGGGCATGGTGAGGAACGAAACCTTATGGAAAACGAGCCGACAGCATCCGCTGGAACTGCAAATTCAGCGAAGAAAAAAACTGGGGTTGGATAGGACATACGCCACGAAAGGCACCGTCCAACATAGCCAGACAGGCTCTTTCATGGAGTCCGCATTGGAAGAGAAACAGAGGTAGACCCAAAAATACACAAAAAAGAATGTGAGAAGGAACTACGATTAAATTATTACACCTTGGAGACCTGCCGAAGACGGATGTGTTGGACCGAAAGATGCAAATATTGCAGTCGAGCTGTAAGCTAATGACACAACGCATTCCGTTTTCTGGACTACATCCTGCTACTTGCAAAACCCTTTCAGGGCTTAGTACCAGGAGATTGAGAACGATCGCAGAAGAAGAGGAAGAAGACAATTGGAGAAAGAGCAACACAGGACAGTGTATGCTGACGGCATGTTGTCAATGGTCTATGTACCAAGAGCAACACAGGACAGTGTATGCTGACGGCATGTTGTCAATGGTCTATGTACCAAGAGTAACACAGGACAGTGTATGCTGACGGCATGTTGTCAATGGTCTATGTACCAAGAGTAACACAGGACAGTGTATGCTGACGGCATGTTGTCAATGGTCTATGTACCAAGAGCAACACAGGACAGTGTATGCTGACGGCATGTTGTCAATGGTCTATGTACCAAGAGCAACACAGGACAGTGTATGCTGACGGCATGTTGTCAATGGTCTATGTACCAAGAGTAACACAGGACAGTGTATGCTGACGGCATGTTGTCAATGGTCTATGTACCAAGAGTAACACAGGACAGTGTATGCTGACGGCATGTTGTCAATGGTCTATGTACCAAGAGTAACACAGGACAGTGTATGCTGACGGCATGTTGTCAATGGTCTATGTACCAAGAGTAACACAGGACAGTGTATGCTGACGGCATGTTGTCAATGGTCTATGTACCAAGAGCAACACAGGACAGTGTATGCTGACGGCATGTTGTAAATGGTCTATGTACCAAGAGCAACACAGGACAGTGTAAGCTGACGGCATGTTGTCAATGGTCTATGTACCAAGAGTAACACAGGACAGTGTATGCTGACGGCATGTTGTCAATGGTATATGTACCAAGAGCAACACAGGACAGTGTATGCTGACGGCATGTTGTCAATGGTCTATGTACCAAGAGCAACACAGGACAGTGTATGCTGACGGCATGTTGTCAATGGTCTATGTACCAAGAGCAACACAGGACAGTGTATGCTGACGGCATGTTGTCAATGGTCTATGTACCAAGAGCAACACAGGACAGTGTATGCTGACGGCATGTTGTCAATGGTCTATGTACCAAGAGTAACACAGGACAGTGTATGCTGACGGCATGTTGTCAATGGTCTATGTACCAAGAGTAACACAGGACAGTGTATGCTGACGGCATGTTGTCAATGGTCTATGTACCAAGAGCAACACAGGACAGTGTATGCTGACGGCATGTTGTCAATGGTCTATGTACCAAGAGCAACACAGGACAGTGTATGCTGACGGCATGTTGTCAATGGTCTATGTACCAAGAGTAACACAGGACAGTGTATGCTGGCTGGATGTTGTTAATGGTCCATGTACCAAGAGCAGCACAGGACAGCGTATCCTACGACATGGAAAGACGCAGTACTGGTACCAGTACCAAAAAAAGGAAAAGACAAAACAGATCCAAATGGATACAGGCCCATCAGCCTACTGAGCTGTGTCGGCAAACTGATGGAACGTATGATAAACACCAGACTGATGTGACATCTGGAAGAAAAACGAATACTAATTCCACAGCAAGCCGGCTTTAGACAGCACAGATCCACTGTGGACCAGGTCATCCTCATAGCCCAGGAAATAGAAGATGCCTACCAGGCACAGAAGCACACAGTAGCGGTTTGGGTGGACCTGGAAAAGGCATTTGACAAAGTCTGGAAAGATGGACTTAGAGTCAAGCTAAGAAGAAATGATGTCTGTGGGAAAATGTACAAGTGGATCAACCACTACCTCAAAAACAGAACGGCCAGAGTCCAAGTACAAGGGCAGATGAGCAGAAAGGTGACACTCGAGCAGGGAGTACCCCAAGGGGGAGTACTGTCACCCACACACTTCCTGGTGTATATAAACGACATTACAGAGAATATACCAAGAAGAGTCCATAGCTCAATGTTTGCAGACGATCTGGCTATGTGGACCTCTGAAAAGAATCTCACCATAGCAAGAAATCGGATGCAGCAGGCCCTAACATCGCTGGAAGATTGGGCGAACTCATGGCTGGTCAAAATAAACGAGGAGAAAACCACATGCACAATATTCTCGCTTTCAATCAAACCCCAAAATACCAAGTTAAGTCTAAATGGCATATTCCTGCAGCCAAACGACAACCCAAACTATCTGGGAGTCACATTTGATCGGCGCATGACATGGAAAAGTCAGATCGAGAGAAACCAAATGAGAGCCAGAGAAAGAATGGCAATCATGAGGAAACTTGCTGGAACAAACTGGGGAGCAGACGAAAGCATACTAAAGAAACTGTACACTGGAAGAGTGAGACCAGTTCTCGAGTATGGCATTGTGGCATGGACAACAGCAGCAAAGGCGAACTTCGATAAAGTTAGCAAACTTCAAAACCAAGCCATGAGAGTTATAACAGGAGGCATGAAGTCAACGTCAATTGTAGAACTTGAAAAGATTACAAAACTGCAATCCATGACCGATAGAAGAGACTGCAGAGCCCAGCTGCAGTCAGAGAAACTCCGAAGACTGACCGACCATCCAATGCACCAGAAACTAAACAATTTGGGAAATGGGAAACTAAAGCGGAGAAACTTTGCAGAAATAGCCAAAGCAAAGATGCACGAAGATCCCATAAACGCTCTAACAACACCAAAACCCATCACTACTGTACTTCTTCTTCTTCTTCTTCGTACGCAGTCAGACAGTAACCATTATTTTTTCGAAAAAAGCGCCGGTCATCCTGAGGCTCTCGCTACTGCCATAGAGCTTGTCTTGCAGTTCCCCTGGTAATGGCCACATCTGCTCTCTCTGGTCCTCGTATGTCGGGCAGTTCTGCAGCAGATGTTCAGCGGTCATTTTATCAGTACCGCACGGGCATTCGTCGGTACACCCTATCTTCAATTTGTTGAATAGGTGGTACCTCAGTCTGTTGTGGCCAGTGCGAAGTCTGAAGACAACGACCTGCTCTCTTCGGTTCAACTGGTAATAGGCATCGTTTTTGGTGTAACCAGTATGTTCGGTTTCCCATTTGGTCATGTATCTGGCTTTGATAAGCCGTTTTGACTCTTCGTACGTCATATTGGTATCTGTTTGTGGTAGTCTTGCACCTTCTTTTGCCAGTCTGTCTGCCTCCTCGTTGCCTTGGATGTTGCAGTGTGACGGAACCCACTGTACCACTACCCTTTTTGGTGCGGACTGCTGGCACAGTTTGCAGAGTGCTGCTCTTAAGTCATTGAGCTCAGTGTTTGTCTGGCTTTTTAGCGCTGTGACTACGGTGAGAGCATCTGTCAGCAGGACTATATGGCTCTCATTTTCACTGTGTGTCACCATTTCTTCCACTGCCGCCCTCAGTGCCTCTGCCTCCGCTCTGAAATTGCTTGTGTACTTACCAGTAGCGAATGACAGTGTTATTTTTCTGCCATTTGGTAGGTTCAGGAATGCTCCTGCCCCTCCGTTCTGTGTAGTGTTTGTTACAGAACCGTCGGTGTATGCATGGGTCCAGTCCATGCTTGGGTAGCGTTTCTTTATGAAGCTTAGGGTAGTATCTCTCCTTTCGTTTTCAGTCTGGCAGTTTTTGTTTGCAATACCTGGTATATTTTCTACCACCTCTGGAAATATATCCTGCCTCCAGGTAGGTTTTCGTACAGTAGTGATGGGTTTTGGTGTTGTTAGTGCGTTTATGGGATCTTCGTGCATCTTTGCTTTGGCTATTTCTGCAAAGTTTCTCCGCTTTAGTTTCCCATTTCCCAAATTGTTTAGTCTCTGGTGCATTGGATGGTCAGTCAGTCTTCGGAGTTTCTCTGACTGCATCTGGGCTCTGCAGTCTCTTCTATCGGTCATGGATTGCAGTTTTGTAATCTTTTCAAGTTCTACAATTGGCGATGACTTCATGCCACCTGTTATAATTCTCATGGCTTGGTTTTCAAGTTTGTTAACTTTATCGAAGTTCGCCTTCGCTGCTGTTGTCCATGCCGCAATGCCATACTCGAGAACTGGTCTCACTCTTCCAGTGTACAGTTTCTTTAGTATACCTTCGTCTGCTCCCCAGCTTGTGCCAGCAAGTTTCCTCATGATTGCCATTCTTTCTCTGGCTTTCATTCGGTTTCTCTCAATCTGACTTTTCCATGTCATGCGCCGATCAAATGTCACTCCCAGATAGGTTGGGTTGTCGTTTGGCTGCAGGATTTTGCCATTTAGACTTAATTTGGTACTTTGGGGTTTTAATGAAAGCGAGAATATTGTGCATGTGGTTTTCTCCTCGTTTATTTTGACCAGCCATGAGTTCGCCCACTCTTCCAGCGATGTTAGGGCCGTCTGCACCCGATTTCTTGCTATGGTGAGATTCTTTTCAGAGGTCCACATAGCCAGATCGTCTGCAAACATTGAGCTATGGACTCTTCTTGGTATATTCTCTGTGATATCGTTTATATATACCAGGAAGAGTGTGGGTGACAATACTCCCCCTTGGGGTACTCCCTGCTCGAGTGGCACCTTTTTGTTCATCTGCCCTTGTACTTGGACTCTGGCCGTTCTTTGTTTGAGGTAGTGGTTGATCCACTTGTACATCTTCCCACAGACATCACTTCTTCTTAGCTTGACTCTAAGTCCGTCCTTCCAGACTTTGTCAAATGCCTTTTCCAGATCCACCCAAACAGCTACTGTGTGTTTCTGTGCCTGGTAGGCATCTTCTATCTCCTGGGCTATGAGGATGACCTGGTCCTCAGTGGATCTGTGCTGTCTAAAGCCGGCTTGCTGTGGAATTAGTATTCGTTTTTCTTCCAGATGCCACATCAGTCTGGTGTTTATCATCCGTTCCATCAGCTTGCCGACACAGCTCAGTAGGCTTATGGGCCTGTATCCATTTGGATCTGTTTTGTCCTTTCCTGTTTTTGGTACTGGTACCAGTATTGCATCTTTCCATGCCTGTGGTACAATTCCCCTTTTCCAGCTTTGGTTCAGGACCGATAGCAGTTTCCTCTTCGCTGTTTGGCCCAGCCCCATCAGCATTTCGTTTGTTATCCCGTCTTTTCCGGGAGATTTCCTTTTCTTTAGTGTTCTCATAGCCTCTTCCATTTCGCGCATTGTTAGTTTGGCCATCATGTGCTCTTCAGGAGCCGTATTTATGTTTTCGTGTCCCTTTAGCTCTTCGCTAATGTCTGTATGCTTATCTGCAGGGACCTCGATGTGGTTTGCTCTGGCATAGTGATCGACAAAGGCGTTTGCGGCTTTCTTACCTGTGATCAAGTTCTCGCCCTGCTTGATAGTAATTTGTTTATTTGACGGGGTTTCGTCGTTCATGGCTCTGACTAGCTTCCATTGCTTGTTCCCGTCTTTGTCCAGGTTTAGACTTTCCGTTTTATTTTTCCAGCTTTCTCTTTCTGTTTGTTTGAGAGTGTGTTTGTACTTCGCCGCGGCGGCTTTGAGGGCGATGTTTGCCTCCATGGATTTTTCTCGCTCTGCCATGTTCCTAGCATTTGTTACTGCATCTTCCACTTTCTGCAACTCATCATTCCAGTAGGGCTTATAGTTTTTCCTAGCTCCTCTTGGGATGGTTTCAGTGGCGGCTTGCATTATTGCCTTGCTTAGGCTCTCTACCATGGGCTTCATTTTGGTGTTTCGTGTGTTGATGGTTTCACACAGCCCATCTGTCAGGATTGCAAATCTGTCCCAGTCGGCTCGTTTGTAATTCCAACGTGGGAGCGGTTTTGTTTCCTGTGGGCCTACTTCCATGTCAATGGTTAGCCTGATCGGCCTGTGGTCGCTACCTGCCAGTTGGTTTAGCACCTGGCGGTCTATTTTATGGTGTATGTCCTGTGTGGAGAAGGCCAAATCTGGAGTCGAGGTGGTATGCCATGTTCTTGAATAGAAGCTAGGGCTATCCTCCGGCCTATTGATTAGGGAGAGATTTGCATCTATCTCCCAATCTTCCACTTCGTCACCTCTGCTGTCTGTGTCAGAGTATCCCCATCTCTCCGAGTGGCTGTTGAAATCTCCAACTACTATGCAGTTGGAGTCTCTGACCTCCATACTCGAGAGCGATAGGTCTCTATTTGGTGGTCCGTACAGATTGAAAATGCGGAGCTTCGTCTCTTGGGCCATTATGTCAACTCCTACAATTTCTGCTTGTCCGGTGTGATTGACAGATACCGCGCTACTCGGTATGCAGTTTCTGGTCAGTATCAGGACCCCTCCTTTGTGGCCTTCTCTATCTAGACGGAAGGTCTGGTATCCTCTGATTGAGAATTTATGGTTATTGTTGAGGTGCGTTTCCTGGATACATGCCACGTCAATCTTACCTTCATGCAGGTGGTGTGTTAGGGAAAGTTTTTTGTTAATGACTCCCTCCGCATTCCACTGTAGTATTTTGAGGGTCTTGAGGTTTTGGCCAATAGAAGTTGCCCCATAGCCATGTGGCTTGACTCCACGACACATGGGTGGGTGACCACCAGTAGTCAAGGGTGGGCCCCTTCGAGGCGTGAGGCCCGGCACTATCGCTGCCTGGTGGGACTCCGCAGGATGAGCGCCATGCGTTTTTCTGATAGGTTGTACTGCCATCATACTGCGATTTACGTTGCACTGTTTTGTTAGGCTTGCGGCCCCGTGCATCCGATTTCAACAGGCGTTTCTGTAGGGATGCCCTCCTTAGCCTTTGGCTGTCCCCAGCCTATCTGCAAGGCAGCAGTTGTTTATGATCAGAGTTGTCTCTCTTATGGAAGTTGTCTTACTAGACTATCGAGTCTTCACTACTCGTGTCTATAGGGTGCAATGATGATATGTGAGATGGTATATGAGATGGACTGGTTTACCCGGAAGAGAGGCAGTCCAGTGTGTCTGTATCCCAGGATCGTCACGTCCTGCCAGAAACGTAGCATTTGCATGTGAGTGGGGTATCTCTTTTTCCTTTTATTTTCTTGGCTTCTATGCAGGGATGGTACGCCTAGCATTCCCCGCCACCTGGGGTGTTGACACAGTGGGGCAGGTGTGCAATGTCCGCTGGTCTGCATCTCTTCTGCGTCCAGCATGATAGTTATATGGCTGATAACGTACAGAGGTAGATATCGTAGCCGGAGTGCATTTAGCCAGAGGACAAGCCTGGTAATGTCACAGAGATGTTGTTCGCCTGGTGTGCGGACAACTCTCATGGTCAGTGGTTGAGTCTTGACAGTTCACAGTGAGGTGGCTGCTCTACTGTTTTCGACACCCCGACCAGGTACTAAGTCTTTGGTTGGTGGTTTCGCACCCAATCGTCTTATAAGGTGAATATCAAGCAGTTGTCCGCCCGCTTTGATTGGCGGACGGCAAGGACCTCTTACTGTGGCTCTACCTGATAGGGCTGGGGCGCAAGCCCCAGGTCCCGAGCATGTAGGAGCCTCCCATTGCAGTGGTGCTGAGATTTTGGGCGGGATTGCGGCTTACAAGGGTTCGGCCGTAATGCCCCACATGGTAGCCTCGCGCCCTTGGCTTATCAGCCTGGTACGTGAACCAAAGTGTCTGCGGCTCCTCTCGATTTGAGCTGGTTTTCCGTAGCAACGCCCTGTCATTAGTAGGGTAAAACTGACCTGTCTTCAGATGATCTATTTCCAGCACCCGTTCACTATTTGGTCAGACGAATTTATTGAAGGCTTTTGTTTGTCAATGACCAGGTATTTGAAATCTGCGGTTTCTGCGGAGTTAAACACGATTTCCGTAGCATTCTTTCATTTGAGTGTTTGAGAGCTGACTTGTCATTCGTGAGTCTAATACCAGCGTACGTTCATTATTAGACCCAAACGGCAGTGCTCTCGATTTGTCAGTTGTTCTACAGTATTGGCGTGTTCAGTCAAATTTAGCCGCAGGTTCCACACCTGGTGGTGCCCTTCCGTCAATTCCCTTAGCGAGACAATCAAGTTTCTTAGGGGGTAGCCCCAGATTTTCGAGGGTCTAATTCCAGCACATGTTCTCTATTAGACCCCACGAAGGTGTACTTTTTGATAGTCATTCTGCAGTATTGGCGTGTTAAGTTAATTTGAGCCTCAGGCTCCACTCCTGATAGTGCTCTTCCGTCAATTCCTTTTTCAGGACACTGGATGCAGACCAAACCGGGCCACAGGGGGCATTGCCCCAGATTTCTGAGGGTCTAAATCCAGCACCAGTTCCATATTAGACCACAGAAGAGTGGTCTCGGCATGTCAATCATTTCAGTGTTGGCCGTGTTGAGTCAAATTAAGCCGCAGGCTCCACTCCTGGTGGTGCCCTTCCGTCAATTCCTTTAAGTTTCAGCTTTGCAACCATACTTCCCCCGGAACCCAAACACTTTGGTTTCCCGGAAGCTGCCCGCAGAGTCATCGAAGCAACTCCTGCGGATCACTAGTCAGCATCGTTTATGGTCAGAACTACGACGGTATCTGATCGTCTTCGCGCCTCTGACTTTCGTTCTTGATTAATGAAAACATTCTTGACAAATGCTTTCGCAGTAGCTCGTCTTGCGGCGATCCAAGAATTTCACCTCTAACGCCGCAATACGAATGCCCCCGTTTGTCCCTGTTAATCATTACCTCCAGTTCCGAAAACCAACAAAATAGAACCGAGGTCCTATTCCATTATTCCATGCACCATTATTCAGGCAGCCGAGGCCTGCTTTGAACACTCTAATTTTTTCAAAGTAAACGCGCCGGCCACCCAGGACGCTCAGCGAAGAGCACCCGTGGGAGAGAGCCGGCAGACGGTAGGGCAGGAGACAACGGGCAGTGAACCGGCGCGAGCCGGACCGCCCGCCTGCGCCTGAGATCCAACTACGAGCTTTTTAACTGCAACAACTTTAATATACGCTATTGGAGCTGGAATTACCGCGGCTGCTGGCACCAGACTTGCCCTCCAATAGATCCTCGTTAAAGGGTTTAAAGTGTACTCATTCCAATTACGGGGCCTCGAAAGAGTCCCGTATTGTTATTTTTCGTCACTACCTCCCCGTGCCGGGAGTGGGTAAGTTGCGCGCCTGCTGCCTTCCTTGGATGTGGTAGCCGTTTCTCATGCTCCCTCTCCGGAATCGAACCCTGATTCCCCGTTACCCGTTACAAACATGGTAGGCATGTCACGTACCATCGACATTTGATAGGGCAGACATTTGAAAGATGCGTCGCCGGCACATGAGGCCATGCGATCAGCACAAAGTTATCCAGAGTCACCAGTGGGGACGCACTAACATCAAAGCCCATCCCTACTGTACGAAAACCTACCTGGAGGCAGGATATATTTCCAGATGTGGTAGAAAATATACCAGGTATTGGAAAAAAAACGGCCATACTGAAAAAGAAAGGAGAGATACTACCCTAAGCTTTATATCGGAAAACTACCCAAGCATGGACTGGACCCATGCATACACCGACGGTTCTGTAACAAACACTACACAGAACGGAGGGGCAGGAGCATTCCTGAACCTACCAAATGGCAGAAAAATAACACTGTCATTCGCTACTGGTAAGTACACAAGCAATTTCAGAGCGGAGGCAGAGGCACTGAGGGCGGCAGTGGAAGAAATGGTGACACATAAAGAAAATGAAAGCCATATAGTCCTGCTTACAGATGCTCTCGCCGTAGTCACAGCGCTACAAAGCCAGAAAAACACTGAGCTTAATGACTTAAGAGCAGCACTCTGCAAACTGTGCCAGCAGTCCGCACCAAAAAGGGTAGTGGTACAGTGGGTCCCATCACACTGCAACATCCAAGGCAACGAGGAGGCAGACAGACTGGCAAAAGAAGGCGCAAGACTACCACAAACAGATACTAGTATAACGTACGAATGACGTACGAAAGGTCAAAACGGCTTATCAAAGCCAGATACATGACCAAATAGGAAACCGAACATACTGGTTACACCAAAAACGATGCCTATTACCAGTTGAACCGAAGAGAGCAGGTCGTTGTCTTCAGACTTCGCACTGGCCACAATAGACTGATGTACCACCTATTCAACAAATTGAAGATAGGTGGTACCGACGAATGCCCGTGCGGTACCGGTAAAATTACCGCTGAACATCTGCTGCAGAACTGCCCGACATACGAGGATCAGAGAGAGCAGATGTGGCCATCACCGGTGGAACTGCAAGACAAGCTCTATGGCAGCGGCGACAGCCTCAGGATGATCGCCGCTTTTTTCGAAAAAATAATGGTTACTGTCTGACTGCGTACGAAGAAGAAGAAGAAGAAGAAGAAGTATCCTACGGGATGTTGTCAATGGTCCATATACCAAGAGCAACACAGGACAGTGTGTGCTGACGGGAAGTTGTCAATGGTCTTTGTACGGACACGAGCGATTGGCTTTGATTGATTGATTGATTGATAGATTGATTGTAGGGTAGAAGACACTCCAACCTCTGCAATTCGACACCTTGCCATACATGCAGGCTAAATGTTGCTGAGTGTGTAGCAACCGTCTGGTATAGAACAGAGAGATCTAGAACGGCGACCTTCAACCTTTCTTCCCCCCCCCCCCTCCATAACAAAATCCTGATTAGCGTAGTGGTAATGTACCACACTTATCAAGACACCACTTTTCTTTCAAGCTGTACTCTACTGCAGCTCGCCCATGTTCCGTGGACTAGTCATGTTGTTTGTATGCCCGACCACCGCAGCATACCTAGCAACGTCTTTATGGTGCCCTCACGACAGGCAATAGTTCATCGGGTGGGCTGAAGAAACGATACAACCAATCGGTAAAAGCCTCCTCCAAAGGCCTCCATATTGATGCCGCCACTTGAGAGTCGCTTGCATCGGATCGCTTATCCTTGTTCTCTGCAATCTTACAAGGTGCTCTCTTGGCTGAGCAGAAAATGTCTGATGCAGCCAGGGAGAAACTAGGTATCCAAAAAGTCACCATGCAGCACACCCTGGTAACCTTGCGTGCCCCTCGTGATCCACGACAGGATTGCAAGCCACATGCAGACCCACACGCCGTCACGTCTACTCACACGCCGTCACGTCTGCCCACACAAATTGATTCTATCGCCATCTTCCTTCCCGATGGCCAACGACTACTTCTCCTGGAGACAGCTTACTAAGATAGCTGAGATCATTCAGGCGGTTGTGTTATTTCTTTGCATCATCTGCGTGACAGTCAGTTCTACTACTGATCATGTCGAACCACATTTCGTTCTCCAGACAGTCTTGAAATCAGCCTGTTTCCATGGACCGTTACATGGAAGAGAGATAGTGGTCTTGGTAAGTCAAAAACACAAATCAAACCTACTTGACGACCAACAGGCCTTCATCTGGGACAAGGAAGACCAACAATAGTGGACTAGCTAATCATAGCAGAAGAGAGAAATACGCAAACGTACGAGTACATGAATACAAGTAAATACGGATTAAAGAAAAGTACTTAGCTGGATAGCAAAAAAAGAGTTAAACGTGTCGTCGTCACCTGTCCAAGACCGGACACCGAATGAGAGACAAAGGCTAAATGAGATGGCTAGGAGGGCGTAAGACGTGAGAGAAGGCTGGATATGACGATAGTGGCCGAATACAGAAATGCCAAATGGTGATTAGGGTTTAGAGAAAGGAGAAGGACACCCAGATGTGGGCAGGGAGGAGATTTTTTTTTTTTTCGTTCGCCTTATTTATCTATTCCCCAAGGCGTGTGTGCGTTACACTGTGGTTTTTATTTTGCGCCTGTCGGCCCAGTGCATCCGACTTCAGCATGCATTTTATGTAAGGGTCTGCTTCCTCCTGCATTTTCTAAGGGTTTGCTTCCCCGGGGTAACGGCCGGTGCTGTGATTGGGATCGAACCCAGCACCTTCTGGTTGTGAGCCGTGCCACTTAACCACTAGGCCACGACGTCCGCTTGAGGAGGAGATAAAGAGTAACTAAAGATATTTAAAATATTAATGTCATGTGGCTGAAGGCAGCTCATGCTTATTTTGACGTGTGAATCGATGACGATCGACAGAGAAGCAAGAAACTATGCCTGTGAAACTTACATCTGTTTTTTCCCGGTGTCAGTGACCAATGATATGGTTGGCGATTGGGTAACCAGCGTGTTTTGGTCTTTGCGTGGTATCTGACCCTACCTGTATATATATTTTTGACACTTAATTTTAATCCACAGTGCGTACGCAACCTCATATTATTGTAATAAAAAAATTAATAAACATAATAACCAAATAGATCACAAGAATAAAACAGGAAAATTGTCAGGTAAAACATCTAAAAATTCTAGCTCAGGTGACGATTGAAGAAAAATACAACCATACGGACCGGACTCACATATACATAGATGGATACACATATGGATACACATATAGATACACAGATGGATACACATATGGATACGCAAAGGGCGCAGTTAAGGATGGTGTAGGAAGCATCTTTGTAAGATACAATGGGAAAAATAACTCATAGAGTTATCTCTACTGGACCAGTCTTAGAACAGAGTCTATGGCGCTCCTACAGGCACGAAGAATGTTTACCAGATCAGACGGACACCTTCCAAATCAGATTGTATTCTTTACAGATTCAAGATCACCACTAGAAGCAATACAAAACACCAGGGGTGAATAAATGCTGCGGTAAATCAGATCCGATTTCAACAAAATCCAAAGAACTTCAACTGTTGCTCTTCATTGGCTACCGTTCCATTGTAGAATCACAGCCTGACGCCTTATCAAAAGCAGTTGGCAAGATGGAGCAACTTATCCATGCAGTGTCCTACAGAGGTGCAAAAACCATCATAAACAATCAGTTCAACTCAAACTGGAGGGGAAAACATGGAAGTGAGCAATAAACCTGACCCAATCCACCAGCCCCACAGACACCAACAAATCACCATCTTTCGCCTGAGAACAGACCACTGCATACTATTGGGTCACTTACATGTGCTCAAGATATCACACACAAGTGACTGCCCATGGAGAATCGGATTCCAGATCCCTGAACACATCTTACTCCTGGCAAATGGAGTTTAATGTAGATAAATGTACAGTTATTTACATGGTTAGATCCAATATGGAATATAATTACATAATGGGCGAGAACAATATTAGAATGATAGATAAGGAAAGGGATCTAGGGATTATAATAGATCATACAGGTAAGGTGAGTGAGCAAGTTCAGGTAGCAGTGAAAAAGGCAAATGCAATGTTAGGTATGATAAAAAGAAATATTAAACATAGGAGCAAGGACGTGATAGTCAAACTGTAAAAGGCATTAGTTAGATCTAGATTGAAGTACTGTGTACAGGTGTGCAGTCCTTATCGTAGAGGGGATATAAACATGCTGGAAAGAATACAAAAAAGAACGACAAAGCTGATAGTGGGGTTCCAGAATTACAGAAATGAGGAAAGCCTCAGAAAAACCGGCCTATATTGTCTAGAAAAGAGAAGAATTCGAGGTGACTTAATACAGGTTTATAAGATGATCAAAGGAATGGGTAAATTATACTATAACAAGTTTTTTTTCAAAATTCAACCACTCACAAGAACAAGAGGGCATATCTACAAATTAATTAAAGAGTAGTCCAGATTAGATATAAGAAATATTTTTTAGTCAGAGAGTGGTGAATGCTTGGAATGCATTGCCATGGGAGGTAGAGTCAGGGACAATTAATGCATTTAAGAATAAATTGGATGCGCATAGATTTTAGAGCAAAGTAATGTAAATGAAACTGGTTGTATACAGACTCTGCAGAGTCTTCTAAACCAGTATAAAGACGAGTTAACTGCCCAATACACTGAGACCTACGATGACACACCTGGCCATACGGAGCCGAGGTGACACAAGCTGTGGGACTGCCACCTGGATCTGGAGAGGACTGAACTTCGTCCTAGCGACGGGACTAAAGATCTGGAAAGGACTGTGAACTTGGTCCTAGCCACGGGACTACAGATCTGGAGAGGACTGTGAACTTGGTCCTAGCCACGGGACTACATATCTGGAGAGGACTGTGAACTTGGTCCTAGCCACGGGACTACAAATCTGGAGAGGACTGTGAACTTGGTCCTAGCCACGGGACTACATATCTGGAGAGGACTGTGAACTTGGTCCTAGCCACGGGACTACATATCTGGAGAGGACTGTGAACTTGGTCCTAGCCACGGGACTACAGATCTGGAGAGGACTGTGAACTTGGTCCTAGCCACGGGACTACATATCTGGAGAGGACTGTGAACTTGGTCCTAGCCACGGGACTACATATCTGGAGAGGACTGTGAACTTGGTCCTAGCAGGGACTACAGATCTGGAGAGGACTGTGAACTTGGTCCTAGCCACGGGACTACAGACCCAGCCTGAGCAAAAAGCCTGAACGGACAAGAAGAGGAAGAAGAAGAAGCAGAAGAGGAAGAGATAGAGGACGCTGGCATGGATTGAAGCTAACTGTCTTTATGGCGATGTCACCTGAACTGATTCCACTCATTATTGACAAAATAAAAATGATTAAAATGTTTAATACGCACCTTTGTAGCGTCTTTCCACTTGACAATAAAAGGGCTGTCTTGGTCTTTCTTGTCCTTCATGGTGATCACTGGTTGTACGGCTATTCGTGTTAAAGGCATTGCAGGTTGCTCTCGCCTCAAACACGACCAGTAGCACTGTAATGTGGTACTTCCATGAGGTGGCCTGGTGGTAATATATGGTTAAACGAGTTTTAAGCAGCACCAAACATCATAACCACAACCACTATTTTGGAGTGGTTCCATGATGCGGTCTCAAGTTAATTATCTGGTTGAATGTAATTTAAGTAACCTTAAACGGTTGAAGATTTATTACTTCGGCGTCTTGCGTGTATGAAGTGGCCTTTACGGCCTGGTCGTAATATCTGGTTAAACGAGTTTTTAGCAGTTTCAAACAGCACCACCAAAACCACTATTTTTGGGTGATTCCATGATGCGGTCTCAAGTTAATTATCTGGTTGAATGTAATTTAAGTAACCTCAAACATATGAAGGTTGACCACTCCAGCGTCTTGTGTGTATGAAGTGTTCCGAGGGCAATATCTCACTTTAAAAAAGCAAGTGGCAGAATGATCTGGAATGTTGTTCTCACAGGAAAAATCACATGGTTCGCAGCCGGAACGAATTCCATTCCACCCAGCGGTAAATTGATACCTAACTCCATTGGAAGCCTAGGCAGCGAGGAAAAGAATTGGTCACCCCCACCTCACATAAGGTAAGACCTTGCACACCGATGTCTCTAAGGTTTCATCCCAAACGACAGTATTTGATATGTCACTACTATTAGCGTATGAATCTGCAGCCCTAGCAATACAAAATGCTGAATACATTAAATAGCTCAAACTAAAATGTCTACCCAGATGAGTTCACATCACTAAAATAATATACGCTTAAAACACGTTTCCATATAACTCTGGCTGTCTAAATATAACATCAAGGAGCTTCTAGCTGGAGATGATATGCTCTAACGACACAAAAGTATCTTGAAATGCACTATTATGACCCAGTTTGAGCCAATCGTCATAGAAGCTCCCATAGAAAAATGGCGCCCACTGAAATAGACCAAAGCACTTTTATGCTTCCCCTTGCGAACAAACTGGCAGGATAAAGAAGGCAATTCATTAAAAACAATAATCCCTGTATGGATCTTGCGGCCCGTTTGGGAAGGAAACATTAGGGCCACTGTACCTCAATTCATTTCGTAAAAGTCAACAAAAGAGAGTTGTGTATGCGACTAGCAATCTCATCGCATAAAACAAATAGCCACAGAAATCAACACCAGTCAGAGACACACAAAGTGAGATACTCACATAAACTCGAGCCTTATTCAAAGAGTCATCTATAGTGACAAAAATATGATCGATAAACAACCAATATGCCTTATAGCAGCCACAATGTTCATAGGCAGCTACGCTTTATAATCAGCTTTTGTAAATACTCTTATAGTCGTCTTAATGCTTTATTGGCAGCTAATATGCCTTATAATCATTTATAGCATTCACAATGCTTTTTAAGCAGCCAATACACTTTATAAGCAGATAAATACGTTATATTAGTTATCATGCATTATAAGCCGAAGTGGTCTGCCGGGGTCTTTGTGTGTGACAAGGACAAGAATAGTACCACTGCCTCACAGAGAGCATGTCGTAAGAGGCGACTAACTGTGTGACATGGCATAACACCGGCCATGGTTAGGTGGTTTGTTTAGAGCAGCATAGATGGCGCCTAACAGGCTGAGGGTCTACTTTGCTCTGGTGTTTGAGTCTATTACGATGAACTTGCACATCGGTTAACCACTCCCCGTAAGCGATTTCCCAATGCAGCGGAGTATTAAGCTGCTCAAGCCTAGCCAGCTAAGCAGGAAACCTTTCTTCTGGCAACATCCAGCTTCTACCAGAGCTGGGCCTTGCACTGCGGCATCTGCTCATGTAGAGGTACAGATCGACTAAGAACTAAGAATACTTTATAAGCAGCTAAAATGCGTTATAGCAGTTATAATACGTTATAAGCACCCAATATACTTTATAAGCAGTTCAAGTGTTTTATAATCAGATAAATAAACAAAAAGAGACACATACGTATAACAAAAAGCAAAGACACGTATACTTAAAACCAGGAAACATTTTGCATTACGCAACAGAAAACATACAAAAAACAGAAAACATTTACAGAAAAACACAAGAAAATACACAAATAAAACAACAGAAAACACACATATAAAACAACAGAAAATACATACAAAAAACAACAGAAGACGCAAACACAAGAAAACAGAAAATACATACACAAGACAACATAAAACATATACATAAAACTACATAAAACATATGCATAAAAGAATAGAAAACACATAAATAAAATAACAGGAAACGCTTACGTAATGCAACAACAAAAAACATTTAAATACCCAGAAAATACATATATAAAACATATCCGGAAAGAATATAAAACACAAACATAAACATAAAACACATACATAATACAAGAAAAAAATGCATACATAAAAAAACAAAAAATATACAGAAAACTAATTTGTGTTAGCAACAGTTGTAGCTAAATTATTTACAAAATTTTTATCATTAAACGACTCATTTAAACATCATTTATTGTGTTCTTTTGTGATTTCTTAGTTTTCGTTCGTTCTTTGTCTCTGACGAAGACTTTTAGTCGTAACGTATGTGTCGCTCTTTTTTATTGGTCCTAATTCGTTCATTGAGCCATTACCCATATTTGTTTCTATCGATTATTAACACTCTATAGCCCCCTTACATTATCATATAAATGACCCTGTATTCTATAGTAAAAACATCAGATTGGTTTGCAGTACAAAAGGGAGTAAGACAGGGATGTATCCTCTCACCTTATCTATACAACATATATGCAGAATGTATAATGAGAGCTGTTCGAGAAGACGAGAACATTGAAAGTTTCGACCCATTTACTATTGGCGGGTACAAGATTCCAGAGTTACGATACGCAGATGACACAGTGATACTATCAAGAAGTGCAGAAGGGCTAGAGCAGCTACTTTCAGCCGTTAATGGACATAGTAAAAACCTGTTTATAAACATAAATAAAACAAAGATAACGATCACCGACAAAACACAATGTCAGCATAAATTTACAGAGGGTGGTGAAGAAATAGATCAGATCACACATTTTGAATATCTGGGCTCCAGAATTGACAAAAATGGCGACTGCTCGAAAGAAATCAGAAGAAGACTAGCCTTACCAATGCAGAGACTGAGCAGCCAGGAGAAATTATGGCAGAGCACCAACAAAATGATACAAGTAAGTCTTGAGAGCCTGTGTTTTTCCTGTGGCAAATTATGGCTGCGAATCATAGACGAATACCAAAACTTCCAGACAAAGAATCGAATCCTTCGAGTCAAAATGTTACAGAAAGATCCTCAAAATACCATGGACAGAGAAAAAGACAAATGTAGACATTCGGCAAGAGTTGAGCATAGAGGAGAACTGGTTTATCAATTCCATTTTGGCTAGAAAATGCCAATATTTTGTTCACATCAAGAGACACAACTGTCTCGAGAGAACAGTGATGGAAGGTATGGTGGCAGGCAAAAGAGGAAGGGGTAGACCAAGATGACAATGGCACAAAGATATCCAGGAATGCCTGGGAATGACTGTGGCGGAGGCTGGAGTTCTCGCAAGGGAACAAGTTTCTTTCAGGCAGACTGTGATGGGAGCGACGTTCTATAAAGGACATGTTGCATCATGATGATCCTATAGTAATACAGTCCAGTCCAGAGTGTGTCTATTTACCCTATAAAATGTTTTCTCCCGGTCATTAAAAAAAAAATGTTGAAATGTTTGCCGTTCTCTATTGTTCTCTTCCGTAATTGTTTTAATTTGAATAATGTATCGGTCACTGCCCATTCCCTTGTGAAGCGGAACGGAACTGTGTTCATCTCTGATAGCCAACAGTCGGCCGTATTCTTTCCTGTTATAGTTGTGCACACATTTTTGTTGTTCTTCTTCTTCTTCTTCGTACGATGTCAGACGCCAACCTGTATTTTTTCGAAAAAAGCAGCGGTCATCATGAGGCTGTCGACACTGCCATAGAGCTTGTCTAGTGTTGCCACTGGTGATGGCCACATCTGCTTTCTCTGGTCCTCGTATTTCGGGTAGTTTTGCAGCAGATGTTCAGCGGTCATGTTTCCGGTACCACAACTGCATTCGTCAGTGCCACCTATCTTCAGTTTATTGAATAGGTGGTACCTCAGTCTGTTGTGGCCTGTGCGGAGTCTGAAGACCACGACCTGCTCTCTTCTGTTCAATTGGTAATAGGCATCATTTTTTGTGTAGCCAGTATGTTCTGTTTCCCATTTGGCCATGTATCTGGCTCTAATGAGCCTTTTTGACTCTTCGTAGGTCACACTAGAATCTGATTGTGGTAGTCTTGCACCTTCTTTTGCCAGTATGTCTGCCTCTTCGTTGCCTTGGATGTTACAGTGGGATGGAACCCACTGTACCAGTACTCTTTTTGGTGCGGTCTGCTGGCATAGTTGACAGAGTACTGCTCTTAAATCATTAAGTTCAGTATTGTTCTGGCTTTTTAGTGCTGTGACTACGGCCAGGGCATCTGTAAACAGGACTATCTGGCTTTCATTTCTTTTGCCTGTCAGCATTGCTTCTGCTGCAGCCCTCAGTGCCTATGCCTCCGCTCTGAAATTGCTTGAGTATTTTCCAGTTGCCACTGACAGTGTTATTTTTCTACCATTTGGTAGGCTCAAGAATACCCCTGCCCCTCCATTCTGTGTTGTGTTTGTTACAGAGCCGTCGGTGTATGCATGGGTCCAGTCCATGCGTATGTAGTTTTTCGTTATGTACCTCAGGGTTATGTCTCTTCTTTCTTTTTCAGTCTGGCTGTTCTTGTTTCCAATACCTGGTATATTTTCTGTACACCACCGAAACTATATGCTGCTTCCAGGTAGGTTTGCGTACATTAGGGATGGGCTTTGGTGTTGTTAATGTGTTTATAGGGTCTTCGTTCATCTTTGCTTTGGCTATTTCTGCAAAGTTTCTCCGGTTTAGTTTCCCATTTCCAAATCTATTTAGTCTCTGGTGCATTGGATGGTCTGTCAGTCTTCTGAGTTTCTCTGCTTGCTGCTGGGCTTTGCAGTCTCTTCTGTCGGTCATGGATTGCAGATTTGTAATCTTTTCAAGTTCTACAATTGGCGTTGACTTCATGCCTATTGTTATAACTCTCATGGCTTGATTTTGAAGTTTGCTAATTTTGTCAAAGTTCGCCTTTGCTGCTGTTGTCCATGCCGCAATGCCATACTCGAGAACTGGTCTCACTCTTCCAGTGTACAGTTTCTTTAGTATACTTTCGTCTGCTCCCCAGTTTGTGCCAGCAAGTTTCCTCATGTTTGCCATCCTTTGTCTGGCTATCATTCGGTTTCTCTCGATCTGACTTTCCCATGTCATGCGCCGATCAAATGTGACTCCCAGATAGTTTGGGTTGTCGTTTGGCCGCAGATATTTGCCGTTAAGACTTATTTTGGCGGTCTTAGGGTGTGTTTGAAAGCGAGACTATCGTACATGTTGTTTTTTCCTCATTTATTTTGACCAGCCATGAGTTCGCTCACTCCTCCAGCGATGTTAGGGCCTGCTGCATCCGATTTCTTGCTATGGTGAGATTTTTGTCAGAGGTCCACATAGCCAGATCGTCTTCAAACATGGAGCTGTGGACTCTTCTTGGTATATTCTCTGTGATGTTGTTTATATACACCAGGAAAAGTGTGGGTGACAGTACTTCCCGTTGGGGTACTCCCTGCTCAAGTGTCACCTTTTTGCTCATCTGCCCTTGTACTTGAACTCTGGCTGTTCTGTTTTTGAGGTAGTGGCTGATCCATCTGTACCTTTTCCCACAAACTTCACTTCTTCGTAGTTTGACTTTAAGTGCCTCTTTCCACACCTTGTCAAATGCCTTCTCTAAATCCACCCAAACCGCTACTGTATGCTTTTTCTTCTGGTAAGTATCCTCTATTTCCTGGGCTATAAAAGTGATCTGATCCTCAGTGGATCTGTGCTGAGTAAAGCCTGCTTACTGTGGAATTAGTATGTGTTTTTCTTCCAGATGCCACGTCAGTCTGGTGTTTATCATACGCTCCATCAGTTTGCCTACACAGCTCAGTAGACTGATAGGCCTGTATCCATTTTGATCTGCTCTATCTTTTTTTTCTTTGGCACTGGTATAATTACAGCAGATTTCCATGCCTGCGGTACATTTCCCCTTTTCCAGTTTTGCTTCAGGACTGATAGTAACTTCCTCTTTGCTGTTTGGCCCAGCCCCATCAGCATTTCGTTTGTTACCTCATCTTTTCCGGGCGATTTCTTTTTCTTTAAAGTTCTCATGGCCTCTTCCATTTCATTCATTGTTAGTTTTGCCATCATGTGCTCCTCTGGTGCCATATTGATGTTGTCGTGGCACTTTTGTTCTTCACTTATGTCTGTTTGCCTATCTGTAGGGACATCAATGTGGTTTGCTCTGGCATAATGTTCTATAAAGGCGTTTTCTGCTTTTTTTCCAGTGAGCATGTTGTCGCCTTGCCTGATGGTAATTTGTTTGTTTGATGGAGTTTCGTCATTCATGGCTCTGACTAACTTCCATAGTTTGTTCCCTTCTTTATCTAAATTGAGGCTTTCTGTTTTGTTTTTCCAGCTGTCTCTTGTTATTTGGTTTAGTGTTCTTTTGTATTTCGCCGTGATGGCTTTGGGGGCGATATTTGCCTCCATAGATTGTTCTCGCTCTGCCCTGTTCCTAGAATTTGAGACTTCGTCTTCCTTCTTCTTCTTCTGCGTACACAGTCAGACAGTAACCATTATTTTTTCGAGAAAAGCGGCGGTCATCCTGAGGCTCTCGCCACTGCCATAGAGCTTGTCTTGCAGTTCCACTGGTAATGGCCACATCTGCTCTCTCTGATCCTCGTATGTCGGGCAGTTCTGCAGCAGATGTTCAGTGGTCATTTTACCAGTACCGCACGGACATTCGTCGGTACACCCTATCTTCAATTTGTTGAATAGGTGGTACCTCAGTCTGTTGTGGCCAGTGCGAAGTCTGAAGACAACTACCTGCTCTCTTCGGTTCAACTGGTAATAGGCATCGTTTTTGGTGTAACCAGTATGTTCGGTTTCCCATTTGGTCATGTATCTGGCTTTGATAAGCCGTTTTGACTCTTCGAACGTCATACTGGTATCTGTTTGTGGTAGTCTTGCACCTTCTTTTGCCAGTCTATCTGCCTCCTCGTTGCCTTGGATGTTGCAGTGTGACGGGACCCACTGTACCACTACCCTTTTTGGTGCGGACTGCTGGCACAGTTTGCAGAGTGCTGCTCTTAAGTCATTAAGCTCAGTGTTTTTCTGGCTTTTTAGCGCTGTGACTACGGCGAGAGCATCTGTCAGCAGGACTATATGGCTCTCATTTTCACTGTGTGTCACCATTTCTTCCACTGCCGCCCTCAGTGCCTCTGCCTCCGCTCTGAAATTGCTTGTGTACTTACCAGTAGCGAATGACAGTGTTATTTTTCTGCCATTTGGTAGGTTCAGGAATGCTCCTGCCCCTCCGTTCTGTGTAGTGTTTGTTACAGAACCGTCGGTGTATGCATGGGTCCAGTCCATGCTTGGGTAGCTTTTCGTTATGAAGCTTAGGGTAGTGTCTCTCCTTTCTTTTTCAGTCTGGCAGTTTTTGTTTGCAATACCTGGTATATTTTCTACCACCTCTGGAAATATATCCTGCCTCCAGGTAGGTTTTCGCACAGTAGTGATGGGTTTTGGTGTTGTTAGTGCGTTTATGGGATCTTCGTGCATCTTTGCTTTGGCTATTTCTGCAAAGTTTCTCCGCTTTAGTTTCCCATTTCCCAAATTGTTTAGTCTCTGGTACATTGGGTGGTCCGTCAGTCTTCGGAGTTTCTCTGACTGCAGCTGGGCTCTGCAGTCTCTTCTATCGGTCATGGATTGCAGTTTTGTAATCTTTTCAAGTTCTACAATTGGCGTTGACTTCATGCCACCTGTTATAATTCTCATGGCTTGGTTTTGAAGTTTGTTAAATTTATCGAAGTTCGCCTTCGCTGCAGTTGCCCATGCCGCAATGCCATACTCGAGAACTGGTCTCACTCTTCCAGTGTACAGTTTCTTTAGTATGCCTTCGTCTGCTCCCCAGCTTGTGCCAGCAAGTTTCCTCATGATTGCCATTCTTTCTCTGGCTTTCATTCGGTTTCTCTCAATCTGACTTTTCCATGTCATGCGCCGATCAAATGTGACTCCCAGATAGGTTGGGTTGTCGTTTGGCTGCAGGATTTTGCCATTTAGACTTAATTTGGTACTTTGGGGTTTTAATGAAAGCGAGAATATTGTGCACGTGGTTTTCTCCTCGTTTATTTTGACCAGCCATGAGTTCGCCCACTCTTCCAACGATGTTAGGGCCGTCTGCATCCGATTTCTTGCTATGGTGAGATTCTTTTCAGAGGTCCACATAGCCAGATCGTCTGCAAACATTGAGCTATGGACTCTTCTCGGTATATTCTCTGTAATATCGTTTATATATACCAGGAAGAGTGTGGGTGACAATACTCCCCCTTGGGGTACTCCCTGCTCGAGTGTCACCTTTTTGCTCATCTGCCCTTGTACTTGGACTCTGGCCGTTCTTTGTTTGAGGTAGTGGTTGATCCACTTGTACATCTTCCCACAGACATCACTTCTTCTTAGCTTGACTCTAAGTCCGTCCTTCCAGACTTTGTCAAATGCCTTTTCCAGATCCACCCAAACAGCTACTGTGTGTTTCTGTGCCTGGTAGGCATCTTCTATCTCCTGGGCTATGAGGATGACCTGGTCCTCAGTGGATCTGTGCTGTCTAAAGCCGGCTTGCTGTGGAATTAGTATTCGTTTTTCTTCCAGATGCCACATCAGTCTGGTGTTTATCATCCGTTCCATCAGCTTGCCGACACAGCTCAGTAGGCTGATGGGCCTGTATCCATTTGGATCTGTTTTATCCTTTCCTGTTTTTGGTACTGGTACCAGTATTGCGTCTTTCCACGCCTGGGGTACAATACCCCTTTTCCAGCTTTGGTTCAGGACTGATAGTAGTTTCCTCTTCGCTGTTTGGCCCAGCCCCATCAGCATTTCGTTTGTTATCCCGTCTTTTCCGGGAGATTTCCTTTTCTTTAGCGTTCTCATAGCCTCTTCCATTTCGCGCATTGTTAGTTTGGCCATCATGTGCTCTTCGGGAGCCATATTTATGTTTTCGTGTCCCTTTAGCTCTTCGCTAATGTCTGTATGCTTATCTGCAGGGACCTCGATGTGGTTTGCTCTGGCATAGTGATCGACAAAGGCGTTTGCGGCTTTCTTACCTGTGATCAAGTTCTCGCCCTGCTTGATAGTAATTTGTTTATTTGACGGGGTTTCGTCGTTCATGGCTCTGACTAGCTTCCATAGCTTGTTCCCGTCTTTGTCCAGGTTTAGACTTTCCGTTTTATTTTTCCAGCTTTCTCTTGCTGTTTGCTTGAGCGTGTGTTTGTATTTCGCCGCTGCGGCTTTGAGGGCGATGTTTGCCTCCATGGATTTTTCTCGCTCTGCCATGTTCCTAGCATTTGTTACTGCATCTTCCACTTTCTGCAACTCATCATTCCAGTAGGGCTTATAGTTTTTCCTAGCTCCTCTTGGGATGGTTTCAGTGGCGGCTTGCATTATTGCCTTGCTTAGGCTCTCTACCATGGGCTTCATTTTGGTGTTTCGTGTGTTGATGGTTTCACACAGCCCATCTGTCAGGATTGCAAATCTGTCCCAGTCGGCTCGTTTGTAATTCCAACGTGGGAGCGGTTTTGTTTCCTGTGGGCCTACTTCCATGTCAATGGTTAGCCTGATCGGCCTGTGGTCGCTACCTGCCAGTTGGTTTATTTTATGGTGTATGTCCTGTGTGGAGAAGGCCAAATCTGGAGTCGAGGTGGTATGCCATGTTCTTGAGTAGAAGCTAGGGCTATCCTCCGGCCTATTGATTAGGGAGAGATTTGCATCTATCTCCCAATCTTCCACTTCGTCACCTCTGTGTCAGAGTATCCCCATCTCTCCGAGTGGCTGTTGAAATCTCCAACTACTATGCAGTTGGAGTCTCTGACCTCCATACTCGAGAGCGATAGGTCTCTGTTTGGTGGTCCGTACAGATTGAAAATGCGGAGCTTCGTCTCTTGAGCCATTATGTCCACTCCTACAATTTCTGCTTGTCCGGTGTGATTGACAGATACCGCGCTACTCGGTATGCAGTTTCTGGTCAGTATCAGGACCCCTTCTTTGTGGCCTTCTCTATCTAGACGGAAGGTCTGATATCCTCTGATTGAGAATTTATGGTTATTGTTGAGGTGCGTTTCCTGGATACATGCCACGTCAATCTTACCTTCATGCAGGTGGTGTGTTAGGGAAAGTTTTTTGTTAATGACTCCCTCCGCATTCCACTGTAGTATTTTGAGGGTCTTGAGGTTTTGGCCAATAGAGGTTGCCCCATAGCCATGTGCCTTGACTCCACGACACATGGGTGGGTGACCACCAGTAGTCAAGGGTGGGCCCCTTCGAGGCGTGGGGCCCGGCACTATCGCTGCCTGGCGGGACTCCGCAGGATGAGCGCCATGCGTTCTTCGAATAGGTTGTACTGCCATCATACTGTGATTTACGTTGCACTGTTTTGTTAGGCTTGCGGCCCCGTGCATCCGATTTCAACAGGCGTTTCTGTAGGGATGCCCTCCTTAGCCTTTGGCTGTCCCCAGCCTATCTGCAAGGCAGCAGTTGTTTATGATCAGAGTTTTCTCTCTTATGGAAGTTGTCTTACCAGACTATCGAGTCTTCACTACTCGTGTCTATAGGGTGCAATGATGATATGTGATGATATATGAGATGGACTGGTTTACCCGGAAGAGAGGCAGTCCAGTGTGTCTGTATCCCAGGATCGTCACGTCCTGCCAGAAACGTAGCATTTGCATGTGAGTGGGGTATCTCTTTTTCCCTTTATTTTCTTGGCTTCTATGCAGGGATGGTACGCCTAGCATTCCCCGCCACCTGGGGTGTTGACACAGTGGGGCAGGTGTGCAATGTCCGCTGGTCTGCATCTCTTCTGCGTCCAGTATGATAGTTATATGGCTGATAACGTACAGAGGTAGATATCGTAGCCGGAGTGCATTCAGCCAGGGGACAAGCCTGGTAATGTCACGGAGATGTTGTTCGCCTGATGTGCGGACAACTCTCATGGTCAGTGGTTGAGTCTTGACAGTTCACAGTGAGGTGGCTGCTCTACTGTTTTCGACACCCCAACCAGGTACTAAGTCTTTGGTTGGTGTTTTCGCACCCCGTCGCCGTATAGGGTGAGTATCAAGCAGTTTTCCGCCCGCTTTGATTTGCGGACGGCAAGGACCTCTTACTGTGGCTCTACCTGATAGGGCTGGGGCGCAAGCCCCAGGTCCCGAGCATGTAGAAGCCTCCCATTGCAGTGGTGCTGAGATTTTGGGCGGGATTGCGGCTTACAAGGGTTCGGCCGTAATCCCCCACATGGTAGCCTCGCGCCCTTGGCTTATCAGCCTGGTACGTGAACCAAAGTGTCTGCGGCTCCTCTCGATTTGAGCTGGTTTTCCGTAGCAACGCCCTGTCATTTGTAGGGTAAAACTGACCTGTCTTCAGATGATCTATTTCCAGCACCCGTTCACTATTTGGTCAGACGAATTTATTGAGGGCTTTTGTTTGTCAATGACCAGGTATTTGAAATCTGCGGTTTCTGCGGAGTTGAACACGATTTCCGTGGCGTTCTTTCATTTGAGTGTTTGAGAGCTGACTTGTCATCCGTGAGTCTAATACCAGCGTACGTTCATTATTAGACCCAAGCGGCAGTGCTCTCGATTTGTCAGTTGTTCTACAGTATTGGCGTGTTCAGTCAAATTAAGCCGCAGGTTCCACACCTGGTGGTGCCCTTCCGTCAATTCCCTTAGCGAGAAAATCAAGTTTCTTAGGGGGTAGCCCCAGATTTTCGAGGGTCTAATTCCAGCACATGTTCTCTATTAGACCCCACGAAGGTGTACTTTTTGATAGTCATTCTGCAGTATTGGCGTGTTAAGTTAATTTAGGTCTCAGGCTCCACTCCTGCTAGTGCTCTTCCGTCAATTCCTTTTTCAGAGCACTGGATGCAGATCTAACCGGGCCACAGGGGGCATAACCCCAGATTTCTGGGGGTATAAATCCAGCACCAGTTCCATATTAGACCCCAGAAGAGTGGTCTCGGCATGTCCATCATTTCAGTGTTGGCCGTGTTGAGTCAAATTAAGCCGCAGGCTCCACTCCTGGTGGTGCCCTTCCGTCAATTCCTTTAAGTTTCAGCTTTGCAACCATACTTCCCCCGGAACCCAAACACTTTGGTTTCCCGGAAGCTGCCCGCAGAGTCATCGAAGCAACTCCTGCGGATCGCTAGTCGGCATCGTTTATGGTCAGAACTACGACGGTATCTGATCGTCTTCGCGCCTCTGACTTTCGTTCTTGATTAATGAAAACATTCTTGACAAATGCTTTCGCAGTAGCTCGTCTTGCGGCGATCCAAGAATTTCACCTCTAACGCCGCAATACGAATGCCCCCGTTTGTCCCTGTTAATCATTACCTCCAGTTCCGAAAACCAACAAAATAGAACCGAGGTCCTATTCCATTATTCCATGCACCATTATTCAGGCAGCCGAGGCCTGCTTTGAACACTCTAATTTTTTCAAAGTAAACGCGCCGGCCACCCAGGACGCTCAGCGAAGAGCACCCGTGGGAGAGAGCCGGCAGACGGTAGGGCAGGAGACAACGGGCAGTGAACCGGCGCGAGCCGGACCGCCCGCCTGCGCCTGAGATCCAACTACGAGCTTTTTAACTGCAACAACTTTAATATACGCTATTGGAGCTGGAATTACCGCGGCTGCTGGCACCAGACTTGCCCTCCAATAGATCCTCGTTAAAGGGTTTAAAGTGTACTCATTCCAATTACGGGGCCTCGAAAGAGTCCCGTATTGTTATTTTTCGTCACTACCTCCCCGTGCCGGGAGTGGGTAAGTTGCGTGCCTGCTGCCTTCCTTGGATGTGGTAGCCATTTCTCATGCTCCCTCTCCGGAATCGAACCCTGATTCCCCGTTACCCGTTACAAACATGGTAGGCATGTCACGTACCATCGACATTTGATAGGGCAGACATTTGAAAGATGCGTCGCCGGCACATGAGGCCATGCGATCAGCACAAAGTTATCCAGAGTCACCAGTGGGGACGCCGCAACCCCGCGAGGGGAAACGACGATTGGTTTTGAACTAATAAAAGCGCTCTTTCCGCGAGGGTCGGAGCTTGGTAAGCATGTATTAGCTCTAGAATTGCCACAGTTATCCAAGTAGGATCGTGTCATCTAAGGAGCCTCGACTGATTTAATGAGCCATTCGCGGTTTCACCGTGAGACAGTGTGAACTTAGACATGCATGGCTTAATCTTTGAGACAAGCATATGACTACTGGCAGGATCAACCAGATATCTGTCGGAGACGTACTGTGTACAGCACACACCGGTCGGCGGAGGAAGGGTGTGTTTTTGTAAAAGGCCTCGTTGGGACGACGGGCGCAGGGACCGACTGACGGGACGGACGGACGGTTTGTTCCACCCGTCCCTCACTCCGTCGACCTAGGACCGCCTGACAGGGGCCTCCCACACGCACCAGACGACCGACCGACCGGGCTCGCTCGAGGAGGGATGGCAGCGCTCTGTGCAGAACGGATCCCAACGACCTCGGCGATGAATTTCACTGGGACTAGAGACAATTTGGCCTGCCGGCCTGCCCTTCTCCGTAGGGAGAACGCAGGGCCTCGAGGCAACGATTCCTGCTTTCCATTTGCCGGTCACAAGCTCTTTGCGAGAGTCGGACCACCAGCGAGACGTACTGTCGAGCTCTGCTTCGTCTTCCGCTTTCTGCAATTCATCATTCCAAAATGGCTTGTAGTTTTTCCTTGCCCCTCTTGGGGTGGTTTCGGTGGCTGCTTGCATTATTGCTTTGCTTAGGCTTTCCACCATGGGTTTCATATTGTTATTCCGTGTGTTTATGGTTTCACACAGCCCATCTGTCAGGATTGCAAATCTGTCCCAGTCGGCTCGTTTGTAATTCCAAGGTGGGAGCGGTTTTATTTCCTGTGGGCCTACTTCCTTATCAACTTCTAGCCTAATTGGCCTGTGGTCGCTACCTGCCAATTGGTTTAGCACCTGGCGGTCTATTTTGTGGTGAATATCCACATTTGTGTTCAATACGACTTAGTAGCGATAGGTATCGCAGTCCCTGTTACTGTCTTTCTGCTTACAAATTAGTACTATAGTAGCTTGTTTTTAATGGTCTGGAACTCTCCTGCCTTTCTGCTTACAAATTAGTACTATAGTAGCTTGTTTTCAATCATCTAGAACTCTCATATTTTCCTGCTGACAAATTGGTACTATACTAACTTGTTTTTAATGGTCTGGAACTCTCCTGTCTTTCTGCTTACAAATTGGTACTATAGTAGATTGCTCCCAATCGTCTGGAATTCTCCTGTTTTTCTTATTACAAATTGGTACTACTGTAACTTACTACAAATTGTGTAGAACTCTCTTGTCTTTTCAAGCCTTAGCAAAAATATATTTCGAAAGCTGCTTTTTTTAATAGTTCCAACTGCTTGAATCAATAAAGCAGGCTCTAGACGGGTCAAGTTCCTAAGAGTTCAATCCGGTTGTCTCTGTGCGTCTGGCCGGACGAAAAGATTCTGGAAAGATTCTCCACCTGTATCGTCGGACATGCTCGTTAAATATTGGAAAACCATTTCCGTCATTAATAGCCGAAGTGATATTGATCTCTCAACGGTGAATGTATTCGCTTTCAAACTGTTATGTAATGGTTGGTTGGTTGGTTATTGGTCCATCGGGTTATGGGTTCCTGCTATCGTGGTATCTGCAAGTGTTTGTAAGCTGTTGTTTAGTTCCGTACAAAGTGTTCCCTCTGTCTGGTCTAGGAAGAAGAATCTCTTTCCTAACACTGGCAAGCGCCGGACATTCAAAAAGGTGATGTTCAACAGTTCCATATGGATGTGTGCACAGTAGGCACTCTGGAGTTTGTTCTGGTTGGATTCTGTTCAAGTGACTGTTGATGTTAATGTAACAGTTCCCGCCGGAGCAAGGGGAGTTTAGGATGCATGAACATGTTAAAGCCTAAAGCTACCTGAATGCATGTCAAGGTCACTCACCGTCTCAGCAAAGGAGAACAGAGTTGGGTTAAGGAATGTGGACAGATAGAAACTGACCACTGGCCTTCCGATTTTGGTAGGGGGAGATTGATTGACAGACGAAATTGGCAGCGGGGCTTGCTGCGAGAGAAATGGAGTGACAGGTGTGCAAAGTGTTTCGGTCCAATTGGATTGAAGATGACCATCACCTGAGATCGATTGGTCAAGCTCTGGCCTTGCTTGAGGATATATAACTAGAGACAAAGTT
>JAVGWX010000006.1:63448280-63543280 GCA_036924085.1 Ariolimax columbianus
CCCGACATAAAATGGAAATATCATCAATAGATGCCGCTCATCTTGAGGCATTGACTATTGACAACCTTCCTCCAGCACGATCGGTCATCAGTTGCCTGCTAATGCTTGTTTTGAGTTGACGTCCATGGGCCGAAGTTTATTTTCAGTCTCTTCTCTTTCTTTGTCTACCTCTCTACCTCTTCCCTAGTGGATTCCCTGTCAGGGCTTGTTTGATGGTGATTTCCGTAGCATGTGCCCTATCCACCGTTATTTTCTTCCTTCCATCTGTTGCCCCTGATGGGTGTCGTTGGCTCCTTTTCACCAGGTCTTCATTCCTCACCTTGTCTTGTCAGCTTATACACATTATCATTCTTAGACATTTATTGACAAACGACTGGAGTGTCCCCCGTATTGCCTTTGTTGCTCGCCAAGTTTATGTTCCTTACAGGAGTACTGACTTGCCATCGCAATGAAACAATCTAGTCGTCATACATTATTCAATAACAGGAATGCTGTCCAATTCTAGCCCTTTCATTTTACTCTGTGCCCCCCGAAGTATCAGTGGCGCTGCCCAAATATGTGAAGGTGCCCAATTCTTCCAGACCCTCACCTCCAAGCATAACTCTTTACTTCAGGCGTTGATGTTGAACAGCTTGGTTGTCTTCCCATTATTATTTAGTCTCAGTATGATTGAATGCTACCTCGCCATATTGAGTTTCTCTTGCATTTGGTTATGCATGCGCGACAGTAGTTCTAAACCGTCTGCATAGTCCAGGTCCTCTAACTGTGATTACAATAATTACTGTAATCCTGGCTATCGTCAACAGGAACAAGTATATATCAATCCCTCACTACTGGTTGTACTTCAAAACTGTTGGCCAGAATTTCTTCCTTTACCTTTCTATTTTGTTTTTCAGTTTTCCATCTCAAGCGATGATGGCGACACCGTCCGCCGGTTTGTCTTGATGATGTAACTTCCGCTGTTTTTTTGGATTATAGTGAGAAGTAACCGGGGTGGTCATAGACCTCACTTTCTTGTCCTGGGCTAAATTGGACCAGTGGCCAGACAATATGTCGAGGCGACTGATGGTAACTTCGTCTTACCTCCCTTGAGATCAAGGGTCGCTAGAAACTTCCGGGATTCGATCGATCAGTGTTTCCGTTCAACGCTTTGAGAGGCCGGTCGAGTTCGCTGGCTCTGACGCTAGCAGCCAGCTTTGAGTCGCTGGCCCTGACGCTAGCAGCCAGCTTTGAGTCCCTGGCCCTGACGCTAGCAGCCAGCTTTGAATCGCTGGCCCTGACGCTAGCAGCCAGCTTTGAGTCCCTGGCCCTGACGCTAGCAGCCAGCTTTGAGTCCCTGGCCCTGACGCTAGCAGCCAGCTTTGAGTCCCTGGCCCTGACGTTAACAGCCAGCTTTGAGTCGCTGGTTCTGACGCTAGCTAAAACTAAGACTAGAACTATGACTAGAACTAAGACTAAGACTAAAACTAAGACTAAAACTAATACTAGAACTATGACTAAAACCAAAATTATGACTAAAACCATGATTAAAACTAAGACTAAAACTAAGATGAAGATAATGATGATGAAGAAAAAGACGATTGCCTATCAGAACAAGAAAGCGAAAAACGTATCCCCCCAGGAGCATATAAAGTGTAGTCTCAAAAGCGAACACGAGTCCATTTCTGGTACCTTCATCCAATTTGTTAAAGTTGCTGTATTTCTAACAGCCTTTTAACACGTAACAGACAACCCTAACTTAACTTCTTTATACTGGTTTAGGGATCAAGATGCTGAGCAGCGCATGAGCTGCAGTGGTCAGAGACCCAGAGCTGACTGGTAGCGTAAGGGCCAGCGAACCTGAGCTGCCAAGACCATTCTACACCTCCACGCGGTGATCCTGGATAACAGGCTGCAGCAGAGCAGACTGGTTAAGGAGAAGGGATCGAAGAGGGAATGCTAACCCGGTACTGAAAAATAATTCTTTCTGAAGTCGGATGTGTTGGACCGAAAGGTGCAAATATCGTAGTCAAGCTGTAAACTACGACATAACGTATTCCGTTCTCTGGACTACATCCTGCTACTTAAGCCATTTCAGGGTTTGGTAGAGATTGAGAACGAACGAAGCCAATCCAAGCCATACTGGTTTAGAAGACTCTGCAGAGTCTATATACAACCAGTTTATTTTACATTCACTTGATCTAAAAATACCTATGCACATCCAATCTATTCTTGAATGCTTTAATTGATCCTGCCTCCACTACTTCCTGTAGCAATGCATTCCAAGCATTCGCCACTCTGAAAAAATATTTCCTGGTATCTAATCTGGACCTTTCTTTAATTAATTTGTAGCTGTGCCTTCTTGCTCTCACGGCTGTATGTTAAAAAACGTGTTATAATCTAATTTATCTTTTTCGTTGATTATCTTATAAACTTGTATTAAATCACCTTGAATTATTCTCTTTTATAGACACTGTAGTCCGGTTTTTTCGAGTCTTTCGTGATAACTGTAATTCTGGAATCCCCCTATCAGTTTTGTCGCTCTTCTTTGTATCTTTTTCAGCTTGTTTACATATGTCTACTATAAGGACTCCACGCCTGGACACAGTACTCCAATCTAAGTTTAATTAATGATTCATACAGTTTGACTATCACTTCCTTGCTCCTATGTTTAATAATTCTTTTTATCATTCCTAACATTGGATGTGTCTTTTTCACTCCTACCTGAACTTGCTCACTCACATTACCTGTACGATCTATTATAACCCCTAGGTCCGTTTTCTTTTCTATCTTGCTAATAATTTCTCTGGCCTAGCTGGAATAGAACGAGTATTAGCTGGAATAGAACGAAGATCAGATCGAATAGAACTAAGATCAGCTGGGATAGAACGAAGATCAGCTGGAATAGAACGAGTATCAGCTGGAATAGAACGAGTATCAGCTGGAATAGAACGAGTATCAGCTGGAATAGAACGAGTATCAGCTGGAATAGAACGAGTATCAGCTGGAATAGAACGAGTATCAGCTGGAATAGAACGAGTATCAGCTGGAATAGAACGAGTATCAGCTGGAATAGAACTAGTATCAGCTGGAATAGAACGAAGATCAGATCGAATATAACTAAGATCAGCTGGGATAGAACGAAGATCAGCTGGAATAGAACGAGTATCAGCTGGAATAGAACGAGTATCAGCTGGAATAGAACGAGTATCAGCTGGAATAGAACGAGTATCAGCTGGAATAGAACGAGTATCAGCTGGAATAGAACTAGTATCAGCTGGAATAGAACTAAGATCAGCTGGGATAGAACGAAGATCATGTGATAGAGTGACAGATACAATTACATATTAGCCGAAAACATGTGTTACATAATAATAATTGTGTATCGCTGCCTCAAAATAGTTGACATACAGTTGGACCCATCTTGATTGAGTGATTGTTTGATTTATTGATTGATTCGCATTTGAAAGATTGAGAACATGAGGTGTAAACCTTGGTCCCAACATGTTTTTGTTATGTAAAACCGCATTAGAAACGATCGTGCGTGTCTGTAGCACACAGAACCGTATTGATTGATCGATTTTTACGAGCTGTAAAGTAAAGCTTTGGGTAGTAGTACAGTAGGCCCCTTCACAAAGAAGCTTGTATACGGACGGTTTTATAGAAATGGTTGTCTATTATGAGATTGCTAGCCCCATGTACAACCGTCTTTAGTCGGCTTATTATTGTCTGTATATCTTCAGTCCACTTGTGTCGTTAGACGTCGTGGGGAGGTGTGATCTCCTTTGTTTCATATTTTTTGGCAGGTTAAAATCCGATGGTGACTTGCCAGGTCAATCCCAGTATCTGTTACCAACCGCTAGATTGGTAGCCCTTGAAATATTATATCGTCTATTTTTGGGACAGGTCGTCGCGAAAGCGTAAATTAGAGCAAGGTAGATCTAGAGCATGTAAGGCGCAATCGATGCCGCTCCGCTAACCACATAACCAAGACCTGATGTTATCCCTACAGGGTTCCCTTTTAACGACATATTCTCTGTGGTGCGAGAAAACGTAGAATACGTTTACAAGATTTTTAACTTGATTTTTGTCCGAGCATCGGTCGTTAAGCCTCCCCTTTTCGATTTCCAACTGCCAATGGATTTTTAACGTGCGCGCCACTGCACACGGGTGTCTGATCTTACTGCTCAGAGATCAAGAGAATTTTTTTACAGGAGGAATTATTGTCACCGCCGTGATCTGAAACACCCGAGGCGAACACCTTACCTCGAGACCACTGGGTCCCCCACCCGAGGCGGACATCTTACCTCGAGACCACTGGGTCCCCCATCCGAGGCGGACACCTTACCTGACGCTAGCAGTCAGCTATGGGTCGCTGACCACTGCGGCTCATGCGCTGATCAGCGTCTTGATCCCGAAAGATCTTTCGAGACCAGGTCAGGCGCATATTATTGCGTCAGAAGATGTCATCGCCAACATTGATTCATCAAGTTGGGTGGACCGTCGCCGGAACTGACGTTCTCCACAGTTTTGTTACCATACACAACCTGCATTCTGCGATGAACGGCAAGTGGTCAACATCCTTCAAGTTTTACAAATTTGACGGTTGGTATGTGCTGTTTACATCGTAGACGATGATGGCATAATTAATTTTGCTAGCGCTATTGTTAGTAAGGATTAACTGCGCTACTTGTTATCCTCACTCTCTCGTCTCGTGTTGCCCGACCCCAGTGGCAAGTCAAGGACAAGACAACTAGGGGGCGACTACGAGATGCAGGGGACTCCGCATCAAGCACCCGTGAAAAAGACGGCGGAGTCCAGAGTCGAACCCACACCACCTGATCACGAGGCTGACGGATTAACCACTTCGCCACGGAATCCCTTATATCAAACCACCTATGCCAAAAATATGGGGACCTAATACCCAACCAGCCTGCGGAAATAGAAGTGCGTCTCAACTATCGAGAGTCAACCTATAACATAAACAAAATCAATAAGTTCAGAGATCCCAAGAACCAAATGAAGAAACCAATACAGTATCCACGAGTTAAAAACGTTGGAACAAGCGATGATTGATGAGAAATATAATACCAAGGAATATACACAGGTGTGCATAGATGGTTCAGCAGAGGGGGCAGGCCCGAATGGGGGAGGAGGCATATTCATATGACACAAAAGTAGAAATATAACAGAAGAGGTTATCCCAACAGCGAAGTCGTACACAAACTTCAGAGCAGAATCTGTGACCCTCCTTCTAGCACTGAGAATACTTGAGACTGAAAAGCAACCACCAAAAAAAAAATAACTGTATTCACAGATTGCAGAAATATAATATAAATAATACAGAAAACTTATAACGGACTGCTGTTTTCAGAAAGAGCAGAACTAGGAAAACTCCAGATATCCTCAACAACAGCTCTCCCACCTTCTGCGGAATCACAGGAAGAGAGACGCTGTATGAAGATGGCAGTAAAAGGTCGCAGTTTAATCATCGAATACCATACAGAAAGATCAATAACATCTACAGAATCAATATTTACACCAATGTAGAGAGCAGTGGACCAGATCTAATTCACAAACTCAAAAGAAACCATAAACTACATGATTTGGCTTGAGAACTGGTCACTGCAGACAGACTACTAGAACATCTAAACCGACTAAGGATTTCAGACACTAACAAGATCCCACGTGGAACAGTAGTGGTGGGGGAATGATTCTGAACACATTCTACAGAAATACCCACTATACAGTGTAATAAGATGCCAGACCTGGCCAGAGGATGTGAAGCTGAGACAAAAGTTGTAGGGCAGCCGATCCGACCTGGTGAAGGCTACATACTTCATCATGGCGTCTGACCTGCAGATATAGCATGATCAACGGATCCTGAACATAAAGAAGAAGAAGGTAAGAAAATAGTGAAATATCGATGTTGTTGATATTGTTGATTACGTATCCAGCAGTACTTGGCTCTCGCCCTCCTCCCATTGTCATATAATGGTATCTCTATGTGTGTTTTAGTAGTTGTTTAGTGCCATACAAAATCTTCCAATTGTCTAACCTAGGAAGAAAAAGTATTTTCCTAACATCGTTGAGCGTAGAGCACTCACAGATATGCAGATCAACTATTATATTATAGGTGTGTAATGTACATGGCTGGCACTCAGAAGTGTGTTGTGGTTGAATTCTGTTCAGGTGCTTGTTATGTCTTGGGTTCTCAGCTAGTGCTCTGGTCTTTCCTTGTGATTTGATTTATACTGTAATTTGTATTGGGCTTGCTAAGACTGTAACCCTCCATCCCTGTGTTTCCCTTGTCCCATCTGTTCGGCCAAGTGTCTTAGTTTGCTATTCGTGTTTATGAGTCATTTGCCTGTTTGTAGATTAGTTGTGTATGGTTGTTCTTACTAATTCGACGCCATGGAAATTAAGTTAGCAAGCAAGCATTCCTTATCAAATACTCAAACACTAATCCAAGAAAGCTGTTTTGTGGGCCAAATTTACCACGCAGGTCAAGATTTTTGGACCCATTTTATAGAGCATTATTTGAAACCATTCGCTTATCGTTGGAGCTACCTTTAGAATTGTTAACCTCGATTTGTCTGTGTGAGTAAAATGCTTGGAGATTTTGGAGACACCAGACAGGAGAAAGGTTTCAGCAGATAATATTCATGGACTACTTTTAAACACAGCGATGACGTCAATGGACAGCTAATCATAAACGTGTTGAACAAAAGCAAGCAAATCGTAAATTATCGATATAATGATCACTGTTTGTCATTATCTGTGTGTAGCCGGGATTAATATTGTGGGTACATTAGTCTAATATTGTGAATTGACTAAATGTAGTTTCGGTTTTTCTGTCTGTCTAATGGAGGCAATTATTGGCGCTATATTTACTGTTCACTGTTGTTAAGCGTATTCTTTTTTCTGGACATTGGTTTTGTGCTTATTCATATTATGGGTCTGTTCGTTCATTATCTTGCACTGTTTTTCCTTTATTCGCCTTCTTCCTCTTTGTTACCGTTGTCATCCCATGTGAAAGCGAGCTAATCACCTTTATAGTCGTTGTATCAGAGCTGAAAGTCGAACCAATGCACGGTTTTGGGGGTTGGTCAAATTTAAAGTGTCTCAAAACAGTTTCAAACTTCACAACAATCAGTCGAGAAATCCAAATTTAGGAGTGTCCTGCGCAGGACAATTCTCTCAGCTAAGCATCACTTGACGAGGATTGTCAAGGCAGGAGTTGTGTTCTGAAGACTACCAGCATATTTTGGAACCAACTAGGAATCACTGTTGTCATCAAGGAAAAGTTTTGAACCAACTAGGAATCAATGTTGCCATCAAGGTAAAAGTTTTGAACCAACTAGGAATCAATGTTGTCATCAAGGAAACGTTTTGAACCAACTAGGAATCAATGTTGCCATCAAGGTAAAAGTTTTGAACCAACTAAGAATCAAAGTTGTCATCGAGGTAAAAGTTTTGAACCAACTAAGAATCAAAGTTGTCATCGAGGTAAAAGTTTTGAACCAACTAAGAATCAAAGTTGTCATCGAGGTAGCAGTCTAACTTGATGTGGTGCTAGCAACCCTTCTACACGCCTGATAAACATGAATAGTACGAGGCGTGTTCAAATGAAACCAGACTTAATTGCACCAAGTGAAAATACGTAAGATGCTCATGATGACGTCACTTCTGATGTAAAAAGCACATACCAACCGTCAAGTTTGCAAAATTTAATTGTCCTCCGACTCATAGTTTCCTCAGAAGACCTTTGAAAACATGGCTGGTGTGATAGGGAATCCGTCCTGAGTTGATCAACGAGCGATGATTCGGGATGTCGACCAGTTGACATTCATCGTAGAATGCAGGAAATGTATGGTGACAAAAGTGTGTCGAAGACAACAGTGAAGAACTGGACAACAATGGTTAAAGAAGGACGTTAGCTAACGAAAGATCTTTCTTCTTCTTCTTCTTCTTCTTCTTCTTCGTTCGTTCTCAATCTCCCGCTACCAAACCCTGAAAGGGCTTAAGTAGCAGGATGTAGTCCAGAGAACGGAATGCGTTGTGCAGTAGTTTACAGCTTGACTGCGATATTTGCACCTTTCGGTCCAACACATCCGACTGCAGCAAGAATGTTTTGAGTACTGGGTTAGCATTCTCTCTTCGATCCCTTCTCCTTAGTCAGTCTGCCCTGCTGCAGCCTGTTATCCAGGATCACCGCGTGGAGGTGTAGAAGGGTCTTGGCAGCTCTGGTTCGCAGGCCCTGACGCTAGCAGTCAGCTATGGGTCGCTGACCACTGCGGCTCATGCGCTGATCAGCATCTTGATCCCGAAAGATCTTTCGAGACCAGGTCAGGCGCATATTATTGCGTCAGAAGATGTCATCGCCAACATTGATTCACCAATTTGGGTGGACCGTCGCCGGAACTGACGTTCTCCACAGTTTTGTTACCATACACAACCTGCATTCTGCGATGAACGGCAAGTGGTCAAAATCCTTCAAGTTTTACAAATTTGACGGTTGGTATGTGCTGTTTACATCAGATGCCACGTCATCATGCGCATCTTACCAATGTTCACTTGGTGCAGTTAGGTCCGTTTTCATTTGAACACGCCTCGTATATAGCAAAGCTGCCAGATATGCAACCATTTCTACGTGAGCTCTCCATTTTGGGATTCTCTCCGGATCAGCTGGCAGAATTAAAGTATTAACTCGGAAGACCTCAACTGGACAAGCTCTCGAGCATGTCTAAGCTGCTACAGAAAGCAGTTGAGCTGAGCGTATTGTTCGAATGCTCGGTAAACACTTCAAAAAGCAGCTGATGTACAGTGGTTTCAGAATAAGCAATCGATCACCGCAGATTGGGGGTGGGGGGGGGGGGAGGAGGGTTGGGTGTCGCTTAACAAAACGCTACAATGACGCATTGAAGTGCTTTTTAACAGTTTCAATATTTGTTTCACCTCCTGTGAAACGCATGTACAGAGCCGCTCGTCCTCGCTCATTACCATCACACGAGGTGCTCAAATCGCTCAGCGGAACATAATCGCCGATTCTAAAAAAAAGCGCACTGCTCAAAAACACAGAACCGACCAATTACCAAATTCACTCGTGTGTGTCCCTTATGTGTGTCCAGAAAGAGAATTGAGTCCTTCTATTCAAAATGTTATAGAAATGTTCTCAAAAGACCATGAACAGAAAAAAGAAGACTGCAGACATTCTACAAGAGTTAGGCATAGAGAGGAACTGGCTCGTCAATTTCATTATGTACATAACATTGAACTACTTTGGCCACATCAAATGACACAACGGTCTTGAGAGAACGATAATGGAAGGTATAGATGTCAGGCAAAAGAGACAGACCAAGAAGGTGATAGTACCACAATGTAAAAGAATGTTTAGACTTGACTCTGGAGCAGGCTGGATATTTGGCGACATATATATTTTCTTTCAGACGGGCTGTGATGGGAGCAACGTTCTGCAAAAGACATGTCACATGATAATGATGACGTGTCCCGCGTGCGGTAGAGCCTTGACGACAAGACATGACTTACAGTCACATACGATCACAAACACCAAGATATTTCTGATGCTACCGTCATCTTCGTTTGCGATGGAGAGATACTAATTAATTACCTTAAGTTAATTTTGGTAAACCGATTACTCCAGTACTTATTCCCACTTCCGGCTTTGTCTTCGTTTGCTTCTTATCTTCGTTTGTGTCCTGCTTGTGCCCTTCATCTTCAGGTCGTTGTTGTTGTTGTTATCCCATAGCTGCTGAACAAACCTGCTCTTGACAGCCCAATGCCATTCTTATATAGATAAAGGTCTTCTTCAGTTGTTTCACTGCTCCGTATAGTGTGTTGGCAATTGTCTGCAGTGCTTGTAAGAATCTTTTCCTCATGTCCGTAAGCGCCTTGCACTCAATGAGTAGGTGTCGAACTGTTTCATCAGGATGAGAGCAACGTCTGCACAAGGGCAGGTGGTGGGGATTCATGCGGTTCCAGTGACTATTGACTCTGGTATGTCCTTTTCGGAACTGAAAGATGAGACTTTGATCTCTTCTATATAGTTTATTTATGTCAGTTACTTTTTGGCTGTGATATTTCGCTAAACACATTGCGACCTGTTGTTCCCGTCGCCCACCTGTTCATCCAGATTATGGATGCGTCAGGCATGAAGAGGGCCCCTTCCCTACCCCCCCCCCCCCCCGGCCCTAGTATGTGCTTCGTAACTGCTTCTCTTATTTCTGCTATCCATCTTTTGCGTGGTCGGCCTTGTGTATCCATTGTATCTGTGTAGCATTGCTTTTTGAAGGATACTATCTGATGTTTGACTTACCCCGTGGCTGAACCATTTGGTTTTTTGTTTCTTGATGAGGTCTAGTAATTGTGTTGTACCTGTTTCCTAATATCTGCGCTTCTGATTCTATCCATTATTGTTACTCCAAGCATTCTGTGTAGGCATTTCATCTCTTCTTACAACGTTTCTTTTATCTTTGTCTGGGTGGGCGTTAAATATGATTGATCGTTCATTTAACATGCATTTAACATGTATTTAACAAGCATTTAACATGCATTTAACATGCATTTAACATGCATTTAACATGCCTTTAACATGCATTTAACATGCATTTAACATGCTTCTATCATGAACGAGTAGCCAAAAGAATCGTCAGAAGCAAGTGAGCCTAAGACTGGACTTCACATCCACATAGGGTTCCTACAAGCAGCCCGTGTAACAGCAGACTGACCAACGAAGTGTTGATCCCCACTGTGATCCCCATAATAGTGAGGGCACTGAGAAGCATCGTAATACATTACAACCAGGAAGGCCAAGGTCTACCGTGCTCAGTAGGTCTCTGGATGTAACAAGAGCCCCTGTAACCTACTACAAGAGAAGCATCACCAAAGGAAAAGAAAAATGTTATTATTAGTTTTTCAAGTCAGCTATAAGAACAAGAGCGCAAAGCTGTAAATTAATTAAAGAAATGTCCATATTAGCTATTACCAAATCTTTTGTGTAAGCAGAGAGTGATGAATGCTTGCAATGCATTGTCACAGGAAATCGCGAGGACAGGGTCAGTTAATAAATTCAAAAATAAATCGGGTGCAGTTATTTTTAGATCAAGTTCAGTAAAAGAAACTGGTTGTATACAGACTCTGCAGATTATTCTAAACCAGTATAAGAAGTTAAGTTAAAAGCGAATAACTTTGCACAAATATACGTAGCTTCAAAGAACAGCTTAGGGATCAAGATGCTGAGCAGCGCATGAGCTGCAGTGGTCAGCGACCCGTAGCTGACTGCTAGCGTCAGGGCCAGCGAGCCAAAGCTGCCAAGACCCTTCTACACCTCCACGCGGTGATCCTGGATAACAGGCTACAGCCGGGCAGATTGACTGAAGAGAAGGGATCGAAGAGTGAATGCTAACCAGGTACTCAAAAAATGATTGCTGAAGTCGGATGTGTTGGACCAAAAGTGCAAATATCGCAGTCAAGCTGTAAACTACGACACAACGCATTCTGTTCTCTGGACTACATTCTGCTACGTAAGCCTTTTTAGGGTTTGGTAGCGGGAGATTGAGAACCAACGTAGCCAATCCAAACCAAACAACAGCTTTCATGAGCCAAAACGTTTACTTGGATCTAAGTTTGTGACGTTACATACAAGGGACATAACTGGTTGCCATTTCTAATACACCTTTTTTCACTGGCCGGGAAGATGCCGCTTTGGTGTCATAACAGCGGATGTAAATGCAACGCAATGAATGAGTTGACAACTGACAGAGACTCATAGCTGGCTGCTTGAATCGAGCTGACCAAGACCCTATTCCACCTCCAAGCTACGGCCATGGAAACATGGTTGCATTAGTGGATTCTGGGTAAGGTAATTAGGTCACAGTAGGATAGCAAACTCGGTCCCAGAAAAGGGTATCTTAATCCAGATAGACTGGTCCGGAAGGCGCAGATCTTGCTGTAAACTACGATATAAGGTTCTTTTAGGACGAGCGCTGAAGAATAAGAAGAAAAGGAAGAAGAAGAAAAAGAAGGGATAAAAAAGGAAAATGAAAAAGAAGAAGGAAAAAAATAAGAAGGGATAAAACGAAGAAGAAGATAAAGAAGAAGATGAAAAAGGAGAAGAAAAAGAAGAAGAACAAAAAGGATAAGAAGAAGAAAAAGAAGGAAAAGAAGAAGCAAAAGAACAAGGAGACGAAGAAGGAAAAGAAGAAGATGTCACAACATGACATCCTTGTATGACATCCCGGACCAGATACCGATAGCAGCGTGTAGAACGGAATCGTTGCACCAGACTAAGCATGTCGCAAACAACAACTAAGAAGGAAGATGAAAGTGGATTGAACACAAATTATTTTAACAAAACTGACACAGAATCTCATTTCGCAAAGAGAATATAGTGAGCTCTGAAGTATATATAGGTCGGTCACCTCTCTAACCCTGATATTGAGGACAATCAGGTCGAAAATATATTATTTTTAATTATGCTTTTCAATACTATACCAAAACACCTTCACACTCTCTTTTGGACTTTCAGGAGTATTCAACAAGGTGTGGAACGGTGGACTTCTCCTCAAGGAGGGACACAAGAGTGAAGCTAGATGGGATGTTGAGTCATGGCGTCACTCTCCGGCTAGGAGGGACACAAGAGTGGAACTAGATGGGATGTTGAGTCATGGCGTCACTCTCCGGCTAGGAGGGACACAAGAGTGGAACTAGATGGGATGTTGAGTCATGGCGTCACTCTCCGGCTAGGAGGGACACAAGAGTGGAACTAGATGGGATGTTGAGTCATGGCGTCACTCTCCAGGGAGGAGTACCACAAGAGTGGAGCTGGGCGGCATGTTGAGTCATGGCGTCACTCTCCAGGGAGGAGTACCACAAGAGTAGAGCTGGGCGGCATGTTGAGTCATGGCGTCATTCTCCAGCAAGGAGTGCCACAAGAGTGAAGCAAGATGGGATGTTGAGTCATGGCGTCATTCTCCAGCAAGGAGTGCCACAAGGAGGAGTCATATCACATACCCTCTTCATCATGTTCACCAATGACATAGTGGAGACAATCCCTAAGCATATCTCCAGAGCTCTCCGTGTAGACGATCTTGTAGCATGGTGTGCTGCAGAAAACCTATTCACTGCTGAACACAGGATGTAGAGAGCACTAAATATCATAGTAAAACGCGCATCAGACTGGGGCGTCCAAATAAATACCCAAAAAACCGTAGTAACATGCTTCTCCTTATCCAACCGGGAAGAAACATTCAAACTACAACTACAAGAAAATGAAATCACATATGAAGAAAACCCTACATATGTTGGGGTAAAGCTAGACAAAAGGCGCACCTGGAAGCCATACATGAACACCATAGAACAGAGAGCAATAAGAAAGCTCTCCCTAATGAAGAGGTTGGCAGGTACACGCTGGGGAGCAAACAGTCGCATTCTCAAAAACGTATATACGTGAACAGGTCAGTTTTGGAATACGGCATGTCAGTCTGGGACACATCATCCGAAACAAACAGAGACCACCTAACAAAAGTACAAAACACAGATCTTCAACTAATCACAGGAGGATTGAAAAGTACCCCAACTCAGGCAATGGAAAAACACACCAAACTCAGACCCCTGCATAATAGGCGAGAAGAGAAGGTGCTCCTGTACAGCCAGAAGGAAGTTGCGACGCATTCCAAAACATCCCATGCAGGTCAAGCACCAAAATCCTTGGTAAAAAAGGTTTAAAAGGAATAGCTACACACATATCCACAGACATTCAAACAAATACATATCTATCACAGAGACCTCATCCCAGACGAAAGGACAGAAATGGGAGTGATGCCGGGATATGAGAAGCCAATCCACTATCTAGATAAAGTTTCAATTAACACAGAAATGCCAGGAATAGAGAAAAAAATAGCAATAGGCCGCTCCCCACCTAAGACTAAGGCTCAAGAGAAGATTGAAGGCAAATACAGCCCCAAAGAACGGACATGTTTACATTGATAGATCTGCAGAAGGGTCGACAAGAAAAATGGTGGAGGAGACATATTTTTAAGACAAAATTAACGGAAAGATAACCCATAAGTCCTTTCCAACAGGGAAAACTTCCTCTAGCCTGAGGACAGAATCAATGGCACTTCTCCAAGCACCAAGAATTGGAAACTCACAAACACGCCAGGATAGTGATCTTCACAGACTGTAAAGCCCTAATCGAATCGGTGAAGAACATAACAAATGAGGACATAACACATACAATCAGAACAGAGCTAGATGACATACACAAAATCTCAAAGATCGCATTCTAGTGGCTCCCCTCTCATTGTGGAATTACGGGAAACGAAAGAGCCGATGCATTATCCAAAGAAGGTTGAAGAATGGAACGATACACCCATAAAGTGCCATATAAAGAGGCTAAAACTATCATTTGCAGGGAGGGCTGAGCAGCGCATGAGCTGCAGTGGTCAGCGACTCATAGCTGACTGCTAGCGTCAGGGCCAGCGAACCAAAGCTGCCAAGACCCTTCTACACCTCCACGCGGTGATCCTGGATAACAGGCTGCAGCAGGGCAGACTGGCTAAGGAGAAAGGTTCGAAGAGGGAATGCTAACCCGGTACTCAAAATATGTTTGCTGACGTCGGATGTGTTGGACCGAAAGGTTCAAATATCGCAGTCAAGCTGTAAACTACGACACAACGCATTCCGTTCTCGGGACTAAATTCTGCTACTTAAGCCCTTTCAGTGTTTGGTAGTGGGATATTGAGAATGAACGAAGCCAAGCAAAGCCATTTGCAGGGAGTATACAATAATATGGGAGCAAAAAATGGGAGAGAGTAACAGTCCAGACCCAATCCACCAGCTACAAATGCACCAGAAAACTGCAATATTTGACCTAAGAACAGGCGCCAGCAGACTACTGGACCGCCTATATCGGCTCAAAATCTCCCAAACAAATGAATGTCCATGTGGGACAGAAGTCCATATTCCGGAACACGTACGCGTAGAATGCGTGGCCCACGAAGAACTAAGATGCCAAACCTTGCCAGATGGAGCAGAGCTGAGTCAAAAGCTATGGTGTCATCGCTCAGACCTGGCCAGATGGAGCAGAACTGAGACAAAAGCTATGAGGTCATCGCTCTGACCTTGAAAGGGCTGTAGATTTTATCAAGGCGATAGGACTGAAGATTTAGCATATCAGAAAACCCGAACGCAGAAGAAAGAGGACTTTCAGAAATGACCTCCACATCACGCTGTAGTCGGATCCGCTCTCCTCTCAAAGCCATAAACGGAAACAGTAGGCGATCGAATCATGCAAGTTTCAAGGAAGGTAAGACCAGACTGCATGCACACTGAGTTACCTTCAGTCGTCTCGACTGATAGTCTTGCCACTGCCCCAATGTAGATTGGGATAAGAGAGTGAGGTTGATGACCAGCGCAGTTTCTTGCTCACTATAAATCCAAAAACAGCGCAAGCTACATCATCAACTCAAAAAACCCTCTGATGATGTCGCCATCATCGTTTGCTGTTGGCAACTAAATAAAAGACAAAATCAAAGGCCGCATCCATCGTAGACGATGATGCCATAATTTATTTGCTAGCGATATTTTTTGAATGGATTAACTGCGCCACTTTTTATCCTCACTCTCTCGTCTCGTGCCGCCCGACCCCAGTGGCAAGTCAAGGACATGACGACTAGGGGGCAAATGCGAGATGCAGGGGATTCCGTATCAAACACCCGTGAAAAAGACGGCGGAGTCCGGAGTAGAACCCACACCACCTCACAACGAGACGGACGGTTTAACCACTTCGTCACGGAATCCCACGGGCAACTAAATAACATCACGATAATTATGATATTGTAGTAATGCTGTTAATACATCGAACTCGACGAGGATCTCTTTATGAGCATTCACTGTTAGCATGAGTTCAAAAATGGTTCAATAAATCTTCTTCTTCATTCGTCCTCAGATCAAGGTTCCGGTTTCTCTTACAAAGGACACCGTTGTTTGTAAGGCTGTTTCGTCTCCACACAGCGTCTGTCTCATATCTGTCTCATGAGGTCAGTATTGTTCTTTCTTTTCCTAAGTGAGCGTGCAGCTTTGCAAGATGTGTTCCACGGTCATGATATGCTCCCCACATGGGCACCTGGCATCTGTCCCAATCCTCATTTTGTTGTAAAGATTACTCTTGTCTGGTATGCCTAGTTCTCAGTCTGAAGATGATGACTTGCTCTTCTCTAGTTAAGTTATAGTTGCTGTCTTCTGAAGTCGGGGTGTTGATAAGCCCATTTTATCCTGAAGTTGGCTTTAATTTTGGTCTTGGCCTCATTATATGTGATACTCAGGTCTGTTTGTGGGGATGCTCCTCTACTCTTTGCTAGTTGTTCAATAAATCATTCTGAGCCCTGAATTGTCTGTTGTACTTAGTACAAGGAAATAAGATACGCCCTTCCACTGAGATTGAAGAAGGATGCGAAACGATCGTCTGTGGATAGCCTCATTTATTCTGGATGCCTCATTTCTCTGAACACCCTCCACAATAGTGCTACTCCATTCTCTACGATTGGTAGCGATCCTTTTCCAGGCAGCATGGATAACACCGCACTGGATCAGTGATCTCTTAAGTTTTAAGTGTGTCATTTTACCTTTTCCGCTGCCCATCTCTTACAATTTTGTAGTTCAGAAAAGAACAGTTGTTTTAGTAGACGTTAAATTGACATGCGTACCACATGACCAGCCTATCTCAGCTGTGCTGCACATATCATGGTGTGTATACGGGACATGTCCGATCGCGCTAACACATTTGTATCTGGCACCATGTCCTGCCATCTAATCCTTAGCAGTTTCGCAATCAGTACGTGGAAGTGGTTTAATTTCCCTGCATGGCACTATAGATGGTCCGGGTCTCATATGCATATAAAATGGTAGGTAGAACAAATGCAGAGTAGACCTTCATTTTTGTTTGAGTCCTGATCCCTTGCCTATCCCACACTTTACTATGAAGTTTATCAAATATCCAACATGGGGATCAAGATGCTGAGCAGCGCATGATCTGTAGTGGTCAGCGACCCAGAGATGAATGCTAGCGTCAGGGTCAGCGAAACAGAACTGCCAAGACCCTTCTACACCTCCACGCGGTGATCCTGGATAACAGGCTGCAGCAGGGCAGACTGGCTAAGGAGAAGGGATCGAAGAGGGAATGCTAATCCGGTACTCAAAAAATGGTTACTGAAGTCGGATGTGTTGGACCGAAAGGTGCAAATATCGCAGTCAAGCTGTAAACTACGACACAACGCATTCTGTTCTCTGAACTACATTCTGCTACTTAAGCTCTTTCAATGTTTGGTAGCGGGAGATTGAGAACGAACGAAGCTACGCCAAGTCAAATGTCCAACGTGCCCTAGATTCTCTTTTCTTTGCCTCCTCGTCTACGTGAATAACACGACCACTGGCAACATAATTACTTGTAAAATATTTTAATTGCACATCTGCGAAAACTTCTTAAATTAACCAAATTCAATCTTATTATACTTATTTTGGTTACTTAAATAGCTTGAACCTGTGTAAATACATAAATAAACGTGAAAGATTTGAGATATGAATTTTTTGTTTAATACTTACAATTATATATGTGTACTTTATTTACACTTATCTGCATTTTTTAAATATTTGTTCCACTGGAGCAATCTTTTTCAGTAAATCTGAGTTTTTGTGTAAATATGAATGGAAATCTTTTCATAGCATGCCACTTAAATTGAATTCTGTGAGCATTAGCCCCGTAATTAAATCAATAGTAAGAGAATTTCTATCTTTAGACTACTTCTCCATCAGTGAATAAAGTCTTTCAACAAATCCATTATGTGGGGGTTAGGACAAGAAAGATTGAGCAATTACTAACAGCTCTTAGAAAAACTCTGCATTTTTATACTGGCTGCCTATGTTACGTTGTTAAGGACAGAAACGTCAATATCCTTCAGTTTTTCTACAAATGTAAAATCACAAAATTGGTCAAAACATTTCATATCATCTACACGCGCTCCTTTGTTCAGGTGTAGATAACTTATCGTAGAGGAGATACAAATGTGCTGAAAAGGATACAAAAAAGAGCGACAAAAGTGATAGTGGGATTCCGTAATTATAGTTATCACGAAAGACTCAGAAAAACCAGAGAAGAATTGGAGGTGATTTAATACAGGTTTATAAGATGATCAGAGGAACAAGATATAGCTTGGACATACTGGGTCTACTATCAGATAAGTAGACCATTTTTTCCTTATATGTTGATTTGTTAGTTCAGTATTGTTGTTATTTGTTGTCCCTGATGAAGGCCTATTGGTCGTAACGTAGGTTTTGTTTGTGTTCTCGTCTCGGTGCGGTATCAGACCATACTCATTTTAAAATTTTGATGAAACTCAACCCTTAATCAAATTTGACATCCCCCCCCCCCCCCCCCCCAATCGCCCCCTAAAATAATCAAGGACAAGGATAGATTAGACTATGACAAGTCATAGATTAATTAAAGATAGGTCCAGATTCTTAATTCTTAGTTGACTTGTACTTCTACAAGGGCAGATGCCCCTGTGCAGGTCCCTGCTCTGGTATGAGCTGGATGTCGCCGGGAGAAGGGTTTCCTGCTGAACGGGCCAGGCTCGAGCAGCTTAATACTCCGCTGCATTGGGACAAGCACTTACGGATGGTGGTTAACCGATGTGCGAGTCCATCTTAATACACTCAAACACCAGAGCAAAGTAGACCCGCAGCCTGTTAGGCGCCATCTATGCTGCTCTAAACAAACCACCTAACCATGGCCGGTGTTATGCCATGCCACACAGTTAATCGCCTCTTACGACATGCTCTCTGTGAGGCAGTGGTGCTATTCTTGTCCTTGTCATACACATAGACCCCGGAAAACCACTCGGGTCCAGATTGGATACCAGGAAATATTTATTTAGTCAGAGAGTTGCCATTTTAAGATGATTTAAAGTAAACGAAACTAATTGTATATAGAATCAGAAGAGTCTTCTAAACCAGTATAAATAAGTTAAGTTAAGTTTAAGTTTACGGTTCAAGTTCAAGTTCAAGTTTAAGTTTAAGTTTAAGTTTAAGTTTACGTTTAAGTTTAAGTTTAAGTTAAAGTTAACGTTAAAGTTAAAGTTAAAGTTAAAGGTTTCAGTTTCAGTTTCAGTTGCAGGTTAAGTTAAGTTAAGTTAAGTTAAGTTAAGGTTAAAGTTAAAGTTCAAGTTAAGTATGACATCACTTAACTGTGGAAATCACACTATCCCACTCAACTCGTTCTCTTAAAGACATCCACCTGAATGAAGAAACTACTTCCAGTGGTTGCAGTCGCATGTCCATGTATTCAATACAGGACGTATACACATTCTATATAAGTCTTTTGGAAATTCCACATTCATCAGTGTATTCCTCTTTCTTTAACATTTCCTTAGCTCTGATGGAACTGAATTGACTACTTCTTTCTGCCATAATATTCCTTGCAGAAGAAAGAGTAATAAGAATCGTCGTCGTCGTCTTCTTCTTCTTTATCTCTTCTTCGGCGTTCGTCCTGAAAAGGACGTTTGTGATGTTAGGTTGTAGATTACAGCGAGTCTGTGATATCTGCGTCTTTCGACAATGCACATACTATTTCAGGTCATCCCGTAACTGGTGAAGTCGTTAGGGCACTCATGAAGACACCCCTACCAACTCATACAACTCCTCTATGTCAGCGGCCGCTGCTTGTGTCTCCTCTGGTCGGAGATAGGTCTATACTTTTATGTTGTCCACCCACCTCTTTTTGGGACGGCCTCTTCGTCGTCCGCCTTGCACTTTTCTGTGCAGGATCGTATTCACAAGACCATTTGATCTCGATATGTGGCCGCACCGTTTCCGCCTTTATGAGCACATCATTTTTCGAACCGGGTTTATCTTCTCTCTTCTATCATTAATCTCTTATCCTAGCTGCATGGTTGCAGTCTGCATACAGGACCGGCACTTATTTGAGGAATAGGGTAATTTAAGGGTCACTGACCCTGATGCTACCAGTCAGCTATGAGTCACTGGTTCATGCCAGCTCATTCGCTGTTGCATCTTCAATCTGAGTGACAAAGATAAGGATCGAGAGATTTTCAAACATTAAGAACCAAAATTCTGGACATTTTCAAAATGGTATTAATTCCCCCTGGGCAGTCCCTGATGTGTAAAAAATGAAGAAATTTCGGAGGAAATGAGGATGTCTGGCTACCCTACGCAGATATCCATTAACTACGGTCAACTTTTGAAGAACCCCGTGTCTCCAGTCAGCAACAACAGAATTCTAAAAAAGACTAAACATAACTCTCACCTCGCTTCTTCTAGCATGTTTATTATTTCCAGTGTGCATTCGCAATATGCAGGGATGATTTCATTGGCTGATCTCATCACGTGATGTTTTAATCACATGATTCTGGCTAAGGCGCGAGAAGATCATCGGTTTAGATTCCGGACGAGCCCTAAAATTATGTTTCCCCGTTTCAATTTTTTATTTTAAAATCTAATCAATACAGGCGTCGTATTTTTCTTTCATTTTTTGGTTTGCTCTTCTCATTTTCTGTTTAAAATTTGATTACAACTTTGGTCATTTTTGGATAGCCTCAGCACATGCACACACACACACACCAAAACACAACAAAAAACACAAAACCCTAGAAAAGTATAACGTATGACGCCATCTTCTGGTGGAAGAAGGAGAGGCAGGTTGTTGGTGGAAGAGGCCGGGGGATGGAAGGGGCGAGGAAAGAGTGCAATGGTAATGTCTGCCAGAAGGTTGAAACTTAAATTATTAATCTGCTGTTGTTTATTTTAAGTTGTACAGTTTGGCCAAAACTTCCGGACAAAGAATCGAATCCTTCGAGTCAAAATGTGACAGAAAGATCCTCAAAATACCCTGGACAGAAAACAAAACAAATGTAGACATTCGGCAAGAGTTGAGCATAGAGAAGAACTGGTTTATCAATTACATTCTGGCTAGAAAATGCAAATACTTTGGTCACATCAAGAGACACAACGGTCTTGAGAGAACGGTGGTGGAAGGTATGGTGCCAGGCAAAAGAGGAAGGGGTAGACCAAGAAGACGATGGTACCAAGATATCCAGGAATGCCTGTGTATAACTGTGGCGGAGGCTGGAGTTTTGTCAAGAGAACGAGTTTCTTTCAGACAGACTGTGATGGGAGCGACGTTCTACAAAGGACATGCTACATGATGATGGCTGGTGGACAGATGTTCTGTTCGCGTCTAGTAGCAGTGGTTAGAGCGTTGGCGTCTCACAGCCATGGTTTCGGATTCAGTCTTACCCAAATATCCTTAGGCACCAACCAAAGTCTCACATACCATTGTCAGTATAATGACGTAATGGATTTCTGACCACTAAAATACACCGGACAATTACAATACAGATAGACTTGCTAAGAAGGGATCAAGTCAAAAACAATAGTACACACCAACAATCCTACAGACAGTCAAACAACTACTGAAGACTGCAAACAGGCCTGGCTGAATAGATGAACAATGGGGAAAACATCGAAAGAAATCTACAAACATATGGCAATCCCAAAGCCTAAAGACAACATCAACGTCTTGAATATGCGAGATCAAAGCACCATTTTCCGATTTCGCATTCTAAAATATAACTTAACAGTCACTTAACAGAATTGAGCCAGGACATCAGAGAGCAGACGTACATCCATCGCTATGAAACTTGCCAGCACAATTCTTTTGCATTTCCGGCGCCTGTCGGTGTTAAGAAAAACCTTCTTCCTCCAAGGCCAGACAAATGGAACACTTTGTACGGGACTAAACAACAGCTCACAAACACTTGCAGATACCATTACATGCATTGGGCCAAAGGGCAGGAGTCCACAGGTAGCTGGATCAATAACCAACCAATCATCGGATTCAATCTCGGATCTCCACACGAGTCAGAGAACCAACCTACAAATGATATAACACCTAGTACAAAAAAGTAGTTAACACTTCATCCCAGACAGAAGTGTCTGCTATTAGACTACCCTGAACGTTTATTTCTTTCCAGCAGCACCGCTAAATATGCACTAAAAACTATTAATCAACAATATATTCATGTCAACACTCTGTTATCATTGTCAAGCGTGGACATTAACAAAAACACAAGTGAGAAATATTGCGACCTGTGACATGAGATGTGCGAGAAGAACCATCAACTAGCGGCGACAGAATGAGGAATAATATAACTTAACATCGTTATACTGGTTTACAAGACTCTGCTGTGTCTGTATACAACCAGTTTCATTTACATTACTTTGCTCTAAAAATGATGCTCATTCAATCTATTCTCAAATGGATTAATCGCTGCTGCCTCCACTACTTCATGCGTTAGCACAAAGATGGCGCAGTAACTGGCTGCGGGTCTACATTACTCTACTGTTTTGGTTCATTGTAGATGCTTCCAGACCACGGATTTGCCTGGAATTCACACTAGTCGACGACTTACACTTGTGTTCACGGAAACGTGGTGTTGTTTTCTGTTTGGACTGGTTCATTCGTTCTTTTTTGTTTTGTTTTGGTGATTTCTTCCGACCGGTTATCCTGGTCTGGACATCGGCTACACGAATGGCACTACGCTTAAACCTGTGTCGTATTTCACGGCCTACTTCACACGGCTGTACTTCACGAAATTGGCGTGTGAGAATGTAAGACACTACTATAATAAACTGAACACAGCCGGGAAGAGATGCCAGACTGACCCACACGCTGAGTGATGTCCCTTCGACCTCTTGTGGTTATGGAAAAGGCATGACACACAACGTTAGATGTCATCCCCCCTCCGCTGCCTTGCGGGATACCTGTTTACGGGAAAGACCGGGAGTAAACCCTGAGGAAAAATCTGCATCCTATGTTATCTCCAGTCGTCTCGATAAATATCTTGCCACTGGCCGAAGGTAGCTCAGGACCAGAGAGTGAGGTTAACAGAAGGTGCAGTTTCTTCCTCACTTTAATCCAAATCACCGCGCAGGTCACCCATTTCAGCGGACACAGTAAGAGAAAAGATTGTCCACACGGCTGGACGAAGAGAATGGTCTTCATCTCTTGTGATGAACGAACATCATGGACACAGCAAGAGAGAAGACGGTCCACACGGCTGAACAAAGAGAGTGGTCTTCATCACTTGTAAATGGACGAACATCACTTCCTGCGACAATGCATTCCAATCAATCATCCCTCTCTGACTAAAAAGATATTTCCTAATATCTGATCTGAACCTTGGTTTAGTTAATTTGTAGCTACACGCTCCTGTTCTTGTAGGTTGCTGTATTTTGAAAAATCTGTTATAGTCTAATGTACCGTTCCATTGATCATTTTATTCATGATGACATCCGGACAGATGTCGGAGCAAGACTGTACAGCGAACACATGGATAGGGAGAAAATCAAGTGGTCCCGTCACCTATTGTAAATGCAACCTTCCAGGCTACACCTGCGCTTATAACGTACGGATCAGGCTTATGCAACGGTGATAGGAAATTAAACGGAAATCCTAAACCAGCATAGCGTGTCGACAAACTTCAGCGACAAGCTTAGCCCTTGATAGACACGTACAGTCAGGTCAGGTCATCCCGTAACCGGTGAGGTTGTTGGGGCACACATAAAGACATCCTCACAACACCATGCCACCCTTCTCTGTCAGCGGCCGCTGCCTATGTCTCTTCTAGTCGTAGATTGGTCCATTCTTTTATGTTGTCCTCCCACATCTTTTTTGGGCCGGCGTCTTCGTCGTCTGCCTTGCACCTTTTCGTGGAAGATCGTATTTGCAAGACCATTTGATCTCGATATGTGACCGTATCAAGCGATTTTCCTTCTTTTGACAGTTGCCAACAGGTCTTCAAAAGGCCATATTGCTGTTGTAATTCTATCTCGTATTTCCTCATGTGTAAACTCGATCTTTGTACGTGACGTTTAAAAGTCTTCGGAAACATCTCATCTCCCAGGCTTGTAGACACAGATGCTAGACTGACACCTACGGCTCACCACAAAAGCTTACGGCACAAGTGAATAAGGCAAGATATATATATATATATATATATATATATATATATATATATATATATATATATATATATAGAGGGAGAGAGAGAGAGAGGGAGAGAGAGAGAGAGAGAGAGAGAAAAAGAGAGAGTGAAAGAGAGAGAGAGAGAGAGATAGAACTGCTAGTTAATGATAGACATGCTGTGAAAACGAATGCCAGAAAGATCAATATTGAACTTTGACAAAGAAATCGACCGAACTCCTTGCGTCACATTCATTAGGGCTTTATTAAATTGACCAAGCTTCCAGCGAGCGGTAATGGGATTAAATCAAGACAAATATGTTGACTGGAATTCGTGTCGATATCGAGGAGCAGATAAGATGCCACTGAAATCTTCACACATGTCAAAAAAGGCTACTTTCGAGGGGTGTGCTTGGAACTAGCAATCTCATAATCTCAGAAAATCAAACTGCTAAAGAAACTACCTTAAAAGTGCCCACAAAGTGCCTTGGGAATGGCTTCTGTAAAGATCAAATGCAGGTGATGGCCATATGCTTTGTAAGGAGGGTAACGTAGACGAACGCAGTCCAAAGTAATGGTCCAGGGACTAGTACCGGTCAACGACCCACCAGTGCGCTAGAAACTGGACCCCAAAAATGTATACGTTTTCTCGCTTGCGTCTCGGCGGCTTAATAAGACCAGAAACCCAAACAAAATATCACTCAACCATAACACGATATCAACCCATACTGTTCTTTTTAAAACGGATGGGAATCTTTCGATATATCAAAAAAGGCAAAGGTCGCCGTCCATCGCAGACGATAATGGCATAATTTATTTGCTATCGCTATTTTTAGTAAGGATTAACTGCGATACTTTTTATCCTCACTCTCTTGTCTCGAGCCGCCCGACCCCAGTGGCAAGTCAAGGACAAGATGAATATGTGGCGACTAAGAGATGCAGGGACTTTGCATCAAGCACCCGTGAAAAAGACGGCGGAGTCCGGAGTCGAACCTAAACAACCTGATCACGAGGCCGACGGGTTAACCACTTCGTCACGGAATCCACATTCGATATATAAATTAGTACCAAACATCCCTACCCCCATCCCACCTCCGCCCACCCCCCTCTATTTTCGTCCGGGAAATAATATAATTTAAGTACACAACGTTCGGTCGTTACTTCAAGATGACATAGCGACTTGAAATACGTTACGCTGATCGCTACTACGAAGTGCGTATATGGGAAATCTCTTTAATGAAACTATTATTTCTTCTTCTTCGTTCATCCTCAGATCAAGGTTCCGGTTTCTCTTACAAAGGACACCGTTGTTTGTAAGGCTGTTTCATCTCCATACAGCGTCTGTCTCATATCTGTCTCACGAGGCCAGTATTGTTCTCTCTTTTCCTGCGTGAGCATGGAGCTATGCAGGATGTGTTCCACGGTCATGATATGGTCCCCATATGGACACTTGGCATCTGTCCCAATCCTCATTTTGTTGTAAAGATGACCCTTGAGTCGGTTATGTCCAGTTGTCAGTATGAAGATGATGACTTGTTGTTCTCTACTTAAGTTAAAGTAGATGCCATCTTTTCGGATGTCTGGGTGTTGATCAGCCCATTTCCCCCTGAAGTTGACTTTAATTATGGTCTTGGCCTCATTATATGTGATATTCAGGTCTGTGTGTTGGTACGCTCCTCCACTCTTTGCTAGTTTGTCTGCAGCTTCATTGCCTTCAATATTACAGTGGGATGGGATCCACTGTATGACCAACCTTGGGTGTTCTGCTGAGAGCTGTGTCAGAGAGAACCTAAATTTCTCGAGATCTTCATCGTTGTTGTTTTAGCGCTGCTAATACTGACGCGGCATCAGTCAGGAATAATATGTTTTCTTGGTGGATATCTTTATCTTGAATTACAACCTCAGCTGCGGCCTTCAGTACCTCTGCTTCTGCACGGAAAACTATCCTTTCAATCGGCGACATTTCGGTTAGCACTATATATGAAATATTCCCTTAACACAGAAAACTTGGCCAGGACAACAGAGAACTCAAATGAGAGAACAAAAGCTACAAAACTGAAAGCTTGTGGGCGGACAACATTGTCAACTTGTTCCACCGTTTTTCAGGATCAAAGTACTGTCGACTTTCCCTTATACTGATCAGTTTCGAATATGGATTGTTCCTGGAGCATCGAGTGTCTGACTTTGAATGGGCACGTTTAAAAAAAATGATCAGGATACCAACAGAATATTATCGCTGTAAATAGTTGAACTTCGTTAATATTAATTAATACGGGAAGGCAACCACAAATCAAGCTGGAAATAATTACGCTGACCTAAAAAGGCCAAATAGATGCAAATGTCCCGCTGCTAGAGCTCGAGAGTGTTTGAGAGACGGACAAACAGATACATGTATTTTCTGATTTATAGTTAAGATTGAAATATTTATACCAATTTAAGTTGATAGAAAAAGAATAATAATTGATAAATTGAGCACCACTCCATTTTACAATGGATTGTAGCAGATCCACTGTTTTCCCTGGGGTTATTCTAACTTTGAACGGTATCACACTCATCCACATCATTCAAGACTTCACACAGCAAATGACATAGCACACAGCAGGTGGCATATTTATTATATAATACTCATACCAGAAAAATGAGTAGTGAAATTACAAACACAATACAATACATATCATCTTAACTAAATAGTCCTATATTATATATATATATATATATATATATATATGTTAATTTAAATATTAACTAACGCGGAAATTTTAAGCATTAGCTATTGATGGAATTCCCAACTATCAAAAATCCAGTTCTATTGCCGTACACACATCACACACACACACACACATCTCCTTAACTGTATCCTCAACACACCTTATCAACAACTCAACCTCACTCAAATCCCCTCAGGCGGGCGATCTGGACATAATGCATTCAGTATATTCCACGTATACTCATATATGATCTCTCAACCTAAGTCGATCTGCGTATACACACAACTCTAGAACATACCTCGTTCCCTCGGCGTCTACGCACACCACACACACATCTAGATCTCACCTAGTCGATCTACACACTCGCTTAACTCGTCAGGACATATCTCGTTCACAAGTTGTCCTGCGTACAACACATCTTCAGATTACCTCTAGATACAAGATTGCCACACCCACCTATTTGAGCGGCTGGCTCCGACTCAATGGCGTATGCTGTTTGAGCGATTCTGTTCTATCTCCAACATTCGTACAACAGTCTATCAATCGCTCTTCTACTAAGTCCGTGAGCTAAACAGACTCCTATCTACATTCACTCGTACCCTCACCATGCCAGCCAGCTTGAGCTAAACTTTGTCTAGTGTTATATACTCTCAAGCAGTATCAGAGCTGATCAATGGATCTCTGGGGGATGGCTCTAATCAGTCGTTATTGGAAAGAATTACTCTGAACACCTGTCACTCATCTACCGCAGCAAGCTCCGCTGCCCTCCCATCTATCACTCACCCCCACTGCCCAAATCGGAACGCCAGTGATTAGTTCCTACCTGTACATTTTTTCCCCAACTCCGATTTCCTTTCTTGAGACGGTGAGTGACCTTGACGTAGTGACCAGACAGAGAGTGACATTGGCACGCATTCAGGTACCTTTGTTCTCATCATATCACCCCTGCCCTAAACGCTCATGCTCGGGCTGGAACTGTTACAGGATAAATCCTATCGGTTCGTTACATTCAAAAGTTTAGGAAGCCCTGACGTAGACAACAAGCAAAATACAGAAATTGAAAATCCGATATGGGGATTGATGTGCACTTTATTATGGACAAACGAATACACCCCCTACAGCTTACCATGGAGCCTCTTGACAGCAAAGCTGCTAAGAGAGCTTGCTAACAACAGAAAAGGTGCTAGGCTCAAATTCGAGTCTCCTCTTTATTTTACCATCTCGTTTGCTACGTTATTTTATTTTCAATTACGTCTAATGAAGTGCAGTTCTGTGCATACAATTTGCTACAGTGCACAGCACTTCAAGGTTTCCATGCAGCATTATGTGGAGGTGTCTCCCTTGGGCCTGTTAGCTTCACAAGGTATGTAAGGGAGACCTCCAGAAGCTGGGGGTGGGTTCTGTCGAAGTTCAGAACCTGTCTAGAGGAATATCAGTAGCTGAAGGTAGGTTCTTTCAAGGTTCAGCACCTGACGAGGCTACTGTCTGGAGGAATATCAGTAGCTGAAGGTAGGTTCTTTCAAGGTTCAGCACCTGGCGCAGCTACTGTCTGGAGGAATATCCGCAGCTGAAGGTGGGTTCTGGCGAGGTTCAGCACCTGGCGTTGCTCCTGCCTGGAGGGACTTAACAGCGCAAGCACCATATCGATTATTTTTGGACTTTTGTGTAGACATGCAAACAAAAAATGGGGAACCGGATTGCATGATGTCATGGTTACTGATGCGTCTCCTGGCCTGGTAACTCTGTCTTAAGCCCCTATTCTATGGCGGATTATGCTACCCTCTGTTTTCCTTTATGGCGGTATGGGGGGAGGGAGAGGGGGGGGGGGGGCTTTGATTTAATCTTAACCTCGCTTGCTGCCGCATCTTACCTCCGGCTAGGGTTAAACCCAACCTTTGGCAATATTACTGTGTATAACAGGATCAACCAAAATGTAGGTGAGGTAGAAACAGGATAGGCTTTCAAACATACAAGCCCTACAATTCTGTAATAATAGCCCATTTTGAGCCAGGAACATACGATGATGTTCCAATCTCGTATAATGGGCTCTAATCCCGAGTCCACGAAAATTCAGTGGTGTACGAAGACTTCATTGGAAGTTCACGAAGGGTTCAGTGGGGTCTGCGAACCAAGTCAACATTTTTAAATTCGTTTTCTGCTTTGAACATTTTGTTTAAAAAAACTATTCGTGTAGTTTTATCTGTTTGTCACTTATTGATCGATTATTGATTATTTCGTACTAATGTAGTTAACGTGAACGACTACACATGGCAGCGATTCAGCTGGCTGTTACTTAATAAGTGCTTCACAAAGGAACAAATTCCTGATCAGAGGACAACTTCAAAGACTATCCTAATCGTTTAAAAGGGTGATATCGAACTCCTGTGAGCATGTCGGTCAATTTGACTGCCACTGATCATATATAGATATTTACCAAAGCTGTTGTCAACAGAATCGATCGACAACTGAACGTAGTCAGCTTATGAACAAGCCGAATTAAGAAATTTTGTTTCCACTATTGTTATCAAATTGCACCGATTTTGAATCACCCAAGAGTGTTTCCTACATTGTGTTACCAATGTCAGTCTTGGTCTTTACTAGAAACATATAAGAGTAAGATCCAGAGCTGTGAGATGCGCTGGATGAGACATTCAGCCGGACAGACAATCCGTTACCGAATCCGTAGCACTACGCTGAGGCAGACAGTGGGGACAAACCCAGTTAGTGCCTACATTGACTCAACAAATCAAGTGGTTTGATCATCTAGTCAGAATACATTATGACCAGCCTGCATCAAGAGCATATCATGTACATGTCTTCGATCCACGAGCAAGAGGCAGGCCACGACGTCGGTGGATCGAGGGTGTCTCTGACACACTCGGGAAGTTACACCTAACGACAGCACAAACCTAGATAGCAAGGAATCTACGCATGCCACCTCTCTGCGACGCCGTATGGCAAGAGCAGTAGGACAAAAGAAGAAGAAGAAGAAGCAGACTATCCATCAGCTGCAGGAGAGACCCATATGTCTCGTGTTTACCGTCTACGATAAAGCTTCCGTTAGTATTGAAACTGATGAAGGTGATGAAACTGATGAAGGTGATGAAACTGATGAAGGTGATGAAACTGATGAAGGTGATGAAACTGATGAAGGTGATGAAACTGATGAAGGTGATGAAACTGATGAAGGTGATGAAACTGATGAAGGTGATGAAACTGATAAAGGTGATGAAACTGATGAAGGTGATGAAGATGCTGAGACATTCATGAGCTGCAACGGTCAGCGAGTCAAATCTGACTGCTAGCGTCAGGACCAGCGAACTGTGTCTCCTTCCTCTTCTTCCTTCGTTCTCTACCTCCCGCTATCAAGCCCTGATAATGGGCTTTGCAAGTATCAGGATGTAGTCCAGAGAACCGAATGCGTGTTGCCGTAGTTTGCAGCTTGACTGCGGTATTTGCACCTTACGATCCAACACATCCTACTTCAGCAGGCATTTTTGAGTATCGGGTTGCCTTCCCTCTTCGATCCCTTCTCCTTAGCCAGTCTGCTCTGCTGCAGCCTGTTATCCAGGATCACCACGTAGAGGTGTATAAGGGTCTTGGCAGCTACGGTTCGCTGGCCCTGACGCTAGAAGTCCGCTATGGGTCTCTGTCTATGGCTATCATTCTCTGATTGATGCAGCTCCGCGTTTTGATCCCAGATACATGATCAGCGACCCATAGCTGATTGATAGCGCCAGGGCCAGCGAATAAGAGCTGCCAAGACCCTTCTACACCTCCACGCGGTGATCATGGATAACAGGCTGCAGCAGGGCAGACTGGCTAAGGAGAAGGGATCGAAGAGGGAATGCTAACCCAGTACTAAAAAAATGCTTGCTGAAGTCGGATGTGTTGGACCAAAAGGTGCAAATATCGCAGTCAAGCTGTAAACTACGACACAGCGCATTCTGTTCTCTGGACTATATTCTGCTACTTAAGCCCTTGCAGGGTTTGGTTGCGGGAGATTGAGAACGAACGAAGCCAAGCCAAGCCAAGATATGAGATCAAGCTTGGAAATGAGCCAATCGAGGATTCCAGTTCATACGTCTACTTGGACCAACACATAAATGTCACCTGCACTTTGATTCCAGTTCATACGTCTACTTGGACCAAGAAATAAATGTCACCCGCACTTTGAACCTTGTAATCTCTAGAAAGAGATCAGAAGCTTGGTCTAGCTACAATGTCACAACGCTCATGCTCCTGCAGATGAAAGACACCGTTGCGAGGACACACACTTGTAATTCCGTTCTCATTGCAGCCATAATTTACGGCTATGGAATGTGAAAAAGGCAAAGTGCATTCACAGAAACTCTGCCACAAAGAAGTGTACATTGGATCTAGATCAGAGATCCAATCTGAAATGTGGAGATTCGACAGCACAAATCATTTCGATACGTTATGTGAGATGGGGGCGCGTTGTTGAGCATGCCTGTCAACAGACTGGCACTTAACATCCTTATACTAGTTTAGAAGACTCTACCGAGTCTGTATACAACCTGTTTCTTGGAGGGCGGTTTAACCGATGTGCGAGTCCATCTTAATAGACTCAAACACTAGAGATAAGTAGACCCGCAGCCAGTTAGGCGCCATCTATAGTACCTATGGCTGCTCTAAACAAACCACCGTAACAGGACACTTAACATCCTTACACTGGTTTAGAAGACTCTACCGAGTCTGTATACAACCAGTTTCTTGGAGGGTGGTTTAACCAATGTGCAAGACCATCTTAATAGACTCAAACACTAGAGCGAGATAAGTAGACCCGCAGCCAGTTAGGCGCCATCAACAAACCACCTGGGGCAGGGTACAATTAACTTGGGTATATTTTTAATTTGAGTTTTGTCCAGGCAGCGGCCGTTAATCCTATTTTTTTCGATTTCCAACTGCCAAGAGATTTTTAACATGCTCGACGCTTAATACGGGAGTCCGATCTCACTACCCAGAGTACAGGGACATTTTTACCAGAAGATCCACATTAACAAAAATGTCGGCCTCCACCGCTACCTCCGGCACCCGAGAACGGACACCTTACCTCGAGACCACTGATTTAACAACATTTGTATTGTCCCTTGATTCGTCACACTCACGTCACCGTCACCCATTGCGAATGCGAGATTGTTGGCTGAGAGACCTGGGTCCCGCGATAGAACAATATAACGAATCTTCGGATTGCATACAGCACATTGTTCACTACCTTTCATATGGAATACTTGCTAGATTAAAACGGAGAACATAGCGATTGTGTGAGCGTAGCGGAGAAAAGTAGTGCCAGCAGAGAATTATCGTTGGATTTACTGACTCCGCGATATTGGGAACCATTGATCCAGACTGTTCAAAGGGTTACGATTTTAATATCGGCGAAGGTTAGACAGTAATCGATCAGTGTCGGCAGTAAAGAAAATCGATGCTTGCGCAAACTTGTTAAGATAAGTCTAGCGCACCAGGAAAGATGCAATCAGATCTTTCAACAGCAAAAAGGCTGTCAGTAATCTTTGCCTAGAGAGAAGAACTTAAGCCGATTTACTTCTCCAACTGCCATCAATGTAAAGATAGTCCATTGCAGACACTGTCAACAAGTCTTAAGTGTTAAATACGTCATTGTAATTGGCCTGAGGTTTGTTTTTGTTTTCCGTGTGAGGTGGAATGGCCATCCTAAAAAACATACACGGGATACTAAGAAAATTAGTACGCAAGTATTAAATAAAAGGACAATTCCGTCTACAAGCCAATGTGGCAAATCGAAAATAGGTGTTAGGCCTAAATAACGGGTTCGTCAACCTTTGCTGTACCTGGCAGCCACTGTTTTAACATTGGTGAGGGTAAATTTTTCTAAACAGGGAGAGGAGGAGGAGTGGGGAGTGGGGTGGGGGGGGGGGGTGTGGGGTATCGCAACCCTGATGGACAGCATCGTTTCCATCCTTTATGACCATGATGTGCATTAATAGCTGGTGGGCCTAGAAGTACTCGGAAGGCGGGCCGCATGACCAAATAAGGCCAAACGGCGACGGTTTAGTACACTAAATGTGTTTTGGGGTCCTATCCGTCGGGTGATTTCATCGTTTGAGATCTGGCCATACGAGTAGATATCATGAGTTCTTTCTTGTCTAGCTTTTCCCAAAAAGTAATGTGTAAAAAGTTGGAAGCTATCAAAATTTAGGTGCCGGTACAATATTGTATGGCGACAACATTTTATTCCTGTATCATATGGGGTACTGTGTTTAGAGCTTTCTTTCAAACACTGGAAGGTATGCCACACTCATCTGGCTTGTAGTATGTGTAAATTAGGAAGTGAGCCAAGTGTTGAACAATCTTCTACCTTAGAGGAAGTAAACAACACCTTTAGACGTTTCCTACGAAATGCTTTAAGAGGGAAAGATGAATGGGATCATGTTAAACATACTGATCAACACACCAAACAAGAGACAACTATCACTGCCTGGATCGAGCGTAGCAAGTGAGCATGTTTCGCATGAGAATTGGGCATAACAGATTGAACGGCCACTTACATATAGGCCAAAATTGGCTCCATCGCCCATGTGTACGTGCGGGCAAGCAGCACGGACAGCCGGAAATATTCTGGAAGACTGTTACATCTTAGCCAATTTAGCACTGGCCAACGGAGACGAACCGCCACACAAAGCTGTTCGGAAGCCTTGAAGAGCTCTCCACTACAGCAAACTTTATCCAGAGAACTGGATAAAGATATGGACGTCCTTTTTAAAACAAAAACGTGGCTAACGAGAAAAAGAAGAAGAAGAAGAAGAGGAAGAAGAAAAACAATAAGACGAATAAGAAAAATATGAAGAAGAAGAAAATTAGAAGAAAAAGAACAAGAAGAAGAAGAAACAAAGAAGAAGAAGGAAGAGCGAAGAAGAAGATGAACAAGAAGATGAAGAAGAAGAAAAAAATAAAAAGAAGAAGAAGGAAAAGAAGAAGAATGAGAAAAAAGAAAGTAAGAAGAAGAAAAAGAAAAAAGAAAAAAAGGATTAGAAAGAACAAAAAGAAAGAAAAGAAGAAGAAAAACAAAAAGAAGAAAAAGAAGATGAAGAAGAAGAAGAAAGAACCAAAAAATTTAAGAAGAAGAAGATTAAAATAATAAGAAGAACAAGAACAAGAAGAAGAAAGAACGAAGAAGTAGAAGAAAAAGAAGAAGAAGATGAAGAAGAAGAAGAAGAAGAAAAACAAGAAGAAGATGAAGAAGAAGAAGAAGATGAAGAAGAAGAAGAAGAAGATGAAGAAGAAGAAGAAAACAATAAGAAGAATAAGAAAATGAATAAGGAGGAGGAAGAACGAAAAGAAAATAAGAAGAGGAAGAAAAAGAAAAAGAAGAAAGCAAAAAAAAGGGAAAAAAGAAGAGAAAAGAAGAAGAAAGAAAAGAAGAAGAAAGAAAAAAAGAAGAAAGAACAGAAGAAGAAGAAGAAGAAAACAATAAGAGTACATCCTTTGAAGGCAATGGCCGACCAGACATATGTAGGTCAGCATATCAGATTCAGCCTGTGTTACCGACCACTGAACTATACGAGTTGGTAAACAAGAGAAACCGAAACACGGTCAAAACGAATTAAACTTTACTACCGTAATCATTTTGCCTGTGGAAATGCAAGGACCGATATTAGAATGTAAATAACAATAACAATGCACTATTGAAGTAATATTGAAAAAAAGGCAATTAAGGAACTTTGTTCGTGTTTCTGGCAAAGTTACCGTGTTGTTGTTGTTGTTCACAGTTAATCTTGACAGGGCTCTTCGCTTTTGATGATGTTTCTCTGGTGATGATGAGGATGGTGCGGGTGATGACGGTGATGGTGATGATGATGCTAATGATGATGGTGATGATGGCGATATTGATAATGGTAATTGTGATGATGCTAATGGTGATGGTGATGATGGCGATATTGATAATGGTAATGGTGATGATGCTAATGGTGATGGTGATGATGATGCTAATGGTGATGGTGATGATGGCGATATTGATAATGGTAATGGTGATGATGGTAATGGTGATGGTGATGATGATGCTAATGGTGATGGTGATGATGGCGATATTGATAATGGTAATGGTGATGATGGTGATAATGATAATGCGATCATGATGATTGTGATAGTAATAATGATGGTGATGATGATGATGGTGGTAATGATGATGGTGGTAATGATGATAGTAATGATGATGGTGGTGATGATGATGATGGTGGTAATGATGGTGGTGATGATGATGGTGATGATGATGGTGATGATGATGATGGTGGTAATGATGGTGGTGATGATGATGGTGATGATGATGATGGTGGTAATGATGGTGGTGATGATGATGGTGATGATGATGGTGATGATGATGATGGTAATGATGGTGGTGATGATGATGGTGATGATGATGATGGTGGTAGTGATGGTGATAGTAATGATGATGGTGATGATGATGATGGTGGTAATGATGGTGGTGATGATGATGGTGATGATGATGATGGTGGTAATGATGGTGGTGATGATGATGGTGATGATGATGATGGTGGTAATGATGGTGATAGTAATGATGATAGTAATGATGATGATGATGATGATGGTGATGATGATGATGATGGTAATGATGATGGTACTTACTTACTCACTGTCCGTGTCCTACATCACACGTCTTCTTCTTGTGGTCCCATCACAGATGTTGACACCATCAGGCGAGTTTCTGCGATAAACTCGACCGTTGACTGTAGCTGCTCTCTAGCTCCATCCAGCTTTGATTGTAGTGTCGCATCATCTGGCCAGTGTGTCCTCCTTAACTGACCACACAGAGGACAGTCCTGCAAAACATGCTCGACAGTTTATTCGCCTGTCCCACGTGTACACAGCGGCGAAGCAGACAGACGAAGCATGTACATGTGTTTATTCAGTCTATTGTGGCCAGAGGCGAAGAAGGATAGTCTGCCCTTGCCGGTCAAGCGTGTGGCAGTCATTGTTGGGTTGGTTCTGTTCCATTCTGACAGCCTGGACAACTCTCTTTTTCTCAAAGTGTAATTTCGCTGCCTTCTTGTTCACATTCTCCTCCCCATCTTTGCAAGCCCATCTACCCTCTTATATCCAGGAATGCCACAGTGAGATGGCAGCCACTGGAGTATAGTACGCTTTCCAGCAGCTACCCTACCGAGTTCCCTTCTCAGAAGCGAGAGTTTACCATCCTTAAGAGCTCGCATCACAGATGATGCCATGTCTGTGAAGCCATATGGATTGCCCTGTCACTGGCCATCAACAGGTCATCCATGCTACAAGTCTCCGGGAGGTTTGGGTAGATCATCAGATGGTCCAGGTCTTGTGTTACTCCGCATTATCATAGCTCATCATCCATGTATCACCATCTTATCGGGTTTTTCCTGTATCGTGATACAACAGTTCGAAGTCTTTTTAGTGACTTCCCTGTTGCGTAGAGCAGAAGATGTCCAGGTGCAGATTTCTCCTGCAACTCGATCAAGGGAACATGTGTCAGCAGTTTCCAACGTTCGATGCGTCGTTTTTCTGGACTAGTCTGTAGTGGCTGGGTTGACAGTAAGATAATACTAATGATAATGGTGATGATGATGATAATTGTGAAGATGATGATGGCGATAATTATGATGGTGATGATGATTGTGATGATGGTGATGATGATTGTGATGATGGTAATGATGATTGTGATGATGGTGATGATGATTATGATGATGGTAATGATGATTATGATGATGGTAATGATGATTATGATGATGGTAATGATGATTATGATGATGGTGATGATGATTATGATGATGGTAATGATGATTGTGATGATGGTAATGATGATTGTGATGATGGTGATGATGATGATGATGTTAGTAATTGATGATGTTAATGACACAACCACTTTTGCTGCTAGCTTTTGAGAGCTTAATGCCTCATGGACAAAACAGACGTCTTCCGTAGTTGTACGCTGGAGGATACGCATCATGCGTATTTCTTGTCTTAGAGATACGATGAATTCTAACCCCGGGGGTTAGGAATTGAGGTGGTGGTGGTGGGGGGTTGGTAGAGGGGGGGGGGGGGGAAATCATTCGAGTATCTCCGAAGGAAGGCAATCCAGTGAGTCGATGTCCCAAGATCGTCACGTCCTTTCAGGGATGTAGCATACACATCTGGACCAGTTACCTCATTATTGCTTGGCCAGATTAACCAGCTCTTCTGTAGGTGATGGTATGTCTGGTATCCCCCGCTACCTGGGAGATATTGACATAGAAGCAGAGGTGCAATATCTATTGGTCTGCATCTCTTAGTCATCCGTGTGAATAACTGGTAGATGAAGAACAACCAATAGAGCAACAGATCAAACGTAGGAAATGGAGTTGGATAGGACACACACTACGGAAATTATCACCAAATATAGCCAGACATACCCTGACATGGAATTCACATGGGGAAGAAGAAGACAGCCAGACCAAGAAACACCCAGTGGAGAAGAGACTGAACAAAAATGAGCTTTGGTTCATCAGACTCAACCGTAAAAAGACAGAGAGGGCAGTTCAAGGACGAACTTATTGCAACAATCTTGTCAATGGCCTTTGCCCAGAAAGGAGCGACGACCATTGATGATGATGATTAGGATGATGAAACAGTAAAGAACGAGATAAGAATGAATTTGACCCAAGAGGTGTGGCGTAGATTGATGCGGTCCAGAGCATGTACCACATACCGGTGAGTTCTACAGCAACACATAATAATGAGTCCATCTGCTCCTTTTACGAGGGGCCTTTAAATCAAACCGATACTGTTTGTTCTAGTTCAACCTGAATGGGTTAAAGTGGGATGAAACTACTATCATTAGTTAGAGGTACATGTGTCCTATTACTGCTAGGCGGCCCACTTGCCACGGGTCTGTCACGTGAGATCAATTTAAAATGACAGACAGCACTGTTAGTGCTTGCATGAACCAGCGTGTTGTGATGAAGTTTCTTGTGAAAGAAGGCGTGAAACCTGCGGAAATTTACAGGAAACTGAAGTCTCAATACGGTGATGAGACATGCAGCCGCAGTAAGACATTTGAATGATGTATACGTTTCAGAGAAGGCCATCCATCCGTGAGTGATGATCCTGGCCGTGGTGGCTCTCAACCTACCAGTTATTTCTGTGAAAATTCAGATTGTGGAACACCTTATCCTGGTAAATCGACGCATAACATATCGCGAAATTGCACAAGAGACAATTCTTTCTCTAGGCACAGTGAACACTATTTTTCAAGAACATTTGCATTTTCGAAAGGTTAGTGCACGTTGGGTTTGGTCACAAAAGGCGTCCTGCTCCTGTAAGATAACGATCGACCTCATACGGCTCACCACACTTTGTGCCCTCGGCAGCAACTCGGCTGTGAGGTATTGCCACATCCACCTTACAGCCCAGACTTCGCTCGATTTCCACCTGTTTGGATCCCTAAAAGAATTCATGGGAGGTCAGCATTTCAGCACTGATGACGAAGTGAAACAGGCTGTCCTGGATTGGTTCAGACACACTGACAAGTCTATCTACGATTAAGCTTTTCAAGCATTACTTAATCGCTGGGATAAGTGAATAAACGTTGCAGAAGTTTATATTGAAAAATAAAAATGCATTTTTACTTGATATTTTTTTTTCTTACAAAAAATTCTCGGTTTGACTTGAACGTTTCTCGTAGTATAGTTCCTCTCTAAATATCTGTCTAACCTGAGTGACCTTGCTAAGAATATAGCTCCACTCGGTATAGCTTCCGGGATCACTAAGATGTGCAAGCGAGCTGTAGTGGCTCTTCTTATACGCCGAGGTGTACCGTATATTTTTCAGCGCAATGTCAAGCTTGTCAGGAAGTCAAGTAACTCATAGCATTACTGCCGAAGGGGTGTGAGGTGTTAGCGATCTCACATTTCTGTCGTAGGGGTGTGAGATGTTAGCGATCTCACATTTCAAAGGCTCGGCTATATGAGGGCGGTAGCCATCTCTTTCCTTTTATTTCCCGGACTGAACCGGTACCCATTTAAGGCTGGGTCAACCCAGGAGCCGTTGCGGTAGGAAAAAAAAACATTTTCGGCTCAACTTGGGAATGAACCCAGGACCACCGAAGCCAACTCGCTAACAACTGCGCTACGCGGCATGTCAGTAGGTCCACTATAATAACAATCACACTGTATATCCAGGTTTCTTTGCCACATCATGTTTCCAGGAGCAGTTCGTGGTTGGTTGGTTATTGATCTAGTACAGCAGACTGTGGGCCTCTGCCCTTTTGGCGAAATGCCATATGGCTTGGCTTCGTTCGTTTGTTCTCAATCTATCGATACCAAACCCTGAAAAGGGCTTATGTGGCAGAATGTATTCTATAGAACGGAATACGTTGTGCCGTAGTTTACAGCTTCACTGCGATATTTGAACCATCCGACTTCAGCAAGCATTTTTTCAGTACCGGTTTAGCATTCCCTCTTCGATCCCTTCTCCTTAGATAGGATCACTGCGTGGTGGTGTAGAAAGATCGCGACAGCTCTGGTTCCTTGGCCATGCCGCTAGCAGTCAGCTATGGGTCGCTGAACGCTGCAGCTCATGCGTTGCTCAGCATCTTGATCCCAACTGCCATATCATGGTATCTACAAATGTTTGTGGGCTGTTGAAAAGTTCTGTACAGAGCGTTCCATTTGTCTGGTCTCGGAGGGACACGCTCTTTCCTAACACTGTCAAGCGTCGGACACTCAAAAAGATGGTGCTAAACAGTTTCATAGGGACGTGTGCACAATCGGTAATCTGAAGCATGTTCTGGCTGGATTCCGTTCAAGTGACAGTTAAGTTGTGTGTGTTGAGTGTGAAGTCGAAAAAGTCTACTCTGTTCTCTCCTTTTCAGGAGACTGGTGTTGTCTTTAGGATTTTGGATGGCCAATTGCTTAGGGAGTTCCTAAATTAACTGTTGTTTGCTGATGATCAGATCATTTTCTAGCAAAATGGAGAAGACCTACAACACCACCTAACCTATATCAATGTTGTTTATAACGAAAACAACATGAAGATCAACACATATATGGCTAAGGTTGTGATGGTATCGCGTTAACACGTGCAGAGAAGTTTCCACAGCAGTAACATAAGTATCAGGCACACGAGTTCAAATAAGTAGGTAGTATGTTCACTGATAAAAGTAAAAGTCTTGAGAGCCTGTGTTTTTCCTGTGGCAGCTTATGGCTGTGAATCATGGACGATTACCAAAACTTCTAGAAAAAGAATCGTTCGAGTCAAAATGTTACAGAAAGATCCGCAGAATACCCTGGACAGACAGAGAAAAAATCAAATGCAGACATTCGGCAAGAGTTGAGCATAGAAGAGAACTGGTTTATCAATTCTATTTTGGCTAGAAAATGCAAGTACTTTGGTCACATCAAGAGACACAATAGTCTTGAGAGAACGGTGATGGAAGGTATGGTGCGAAGCAAAAGAGGAAGGGTAGACCAAGAAGAAGATGGCACCAAGATATCCAGGAATGCTTGGGTATGTCTGTGGCGGAGGCTGGAGTTTTGGCAAGAGAACGAGTTTCTTTCAGACAGACTGTGATGGGAGCGACGTTCTACAAAGGACATGCTACATGATGATGATGTTCACTAATGACGGCAGAGTGGACAGAGAGATTGCACATAGAATTCAGAAGGCGAATAGTGGACAATTTGCATCGACTTCGAAACCCAAACACTCTAAGAGTGCTTCTTTCAATAAAGAGAAGGCAGATAAATGTTGTTTGGAATGCCCACAATGAGAAGGTTACTCTTATGTGCGCTCTGCAAAGGGCGTTAAGTGACGGGTTGCAGTAGCTTTCCTCACATTTCGAAGTGCTGATGAAGGTGGGCCAGGGTCCTCTAGGCGGTTATGCTATGTTTGGCTTCATCTGCGTGTCGCTCACTACTACGGAGATCACGTCGAACATCACCTTGTTAGCCAGACTATTGTCCTCGACAACAGCCCTTTTCCAGGACGACCAACGAGGAGGCCATGTGAGGGTTTTGGCCAGTATATTTCTCCTGACCCAGGCTAACATTCCTTGATCAGTGTGGTTGGCCTGACCAGACGTTAGCCTCATAGTCCCTAAAGCCGATAAATGCACCACTGTTCGTTCCTACATTGCTTTACCAATGTCAATCTTGGTCCTTACTAGAAACACATAAGAGTAAGATCCAGAGCTGTGAGATTCGCTGTGTGAGAAGTGCAGCCGGAAAGACAATCCGTGACTTCTTCTTCTGCTGCTGCGTTCGTTCTCAATCTCCCGCTACCAAGACCTGAACAGGGCTTCGCAAGTAGGAGGTAGTTCGGAGAACGGAATGCGTTGTGTCGCTAGTTTACACCTTGACTGCGATATTTGCACCTTTCGGTCCGACACATCCGTCTTCGGCGGAATCCGTGACTAAATCCGCAACACAACGCTGAGGCAGATAATGGAGGCAAACGCAGCCTTACACTGATTGCCCAACAAGCTAGCGGATTCAGCATTTAGTCAGAACGTATTATGACCAGTCTACAGTGAGAGCATTTCCTATACAGATCTCCAGGGGAACAAAGTGGTCTCGAGGTAAAGTGGTCTCGAGGTAAGGTGTTCGCCTCCGATGTTGTAGGTCGCGTGTTGAAATCACGGTGGAGACCGGAAGTTTTTCACTTGGATCATCCGGTGAAAATGTCCCCTGATATCTGAGTAGTGAGATCAGACACCTGTGGGCATGCAGTGGCGCGCACGTAACAAATCCCTCGGTAGTTGAAAATCGAAATGAACAGGATTAACAGTCGCTGTGCAGGCAGAATTATTGTATAATCTACTCAAATTATTCTAGGGATTCTCGTCCCCCAGAGAATGTCGCAAAAAGGGGGTTGTGTGGCTATAACATCAGGTCTTGGTGTGGTTAACGTAGCGGTAGAGATGGCGCCGGACAAACTGCGGGTCTACCTTGCTCTAATTTACGCTTCCACTTCCACCGGTTCCAAAAATAGGCGATCGTATACTCCAGCGGCTACCAACCATTACGTTAGCAAAATGTACTGGCAAGTCACCTGGCAAATCACCAGCGGATTTTCGCCTGACAAAAAATGTGAAACAAAGGAGGTCCCACCTCCCTACGACGTCTAATAACACATGTCGACTGAGGACAGACATACAGACAGATAGACATACAGACAGACAGCCAGACAGACAGACAGCCAGACAGACAGACAGACAGACAGACAAACAGACAGACAGACAGACAGACAGTTACCGGTCCGGACCGGACCGGACCGGACCGGACCGGACCGGACCGGACCGGACAGGACAGGACAGGACAGGACAGGACAGGACAGGACAGGACAGGACAGGACAGGACAGGACAGGACAGGACAGGACAGGACAGGACAGGACAGGACAGGACAGGACAGGACAGGACAGGACAGGACAGGACAGGACAGGACAGGACAGGACAGGACAGGACAGGACAGGACAGGACAGGACAGGACAGGACAGGACAGGACAGGACAGGACAGGACCGGACCGGACCGGACCGGACCGGACCGGACCGGACCGGACCGGACCGGACCGGACCGGACCGGACCGGACCGGACCGGACCGGACCGGACCGGACCGGACCGGACCGGACCGGACCGGACCGGACCGGACCGGACCGGACCGGACCGGACCGGACCGGACCGGACCGGACCGGACCGGACCGGACCGGACCGGACCAGACAGACAGACAGACAGACAGATAGATAGATAGATAGATAGATAGATAGATAGATAGATAGATAGATAGATAGATAGATAGATAGATAGATAGATAGATAGATAGATAGATAGATAGATAGATAGATAGAACGAACACCACAAGCCTCCCTCTTGGTGAAACCAAGAAATCTACTCATCCCGCCTCCCTTGCAAGTCTCATGACAAGGGCAGTAGTACAGAAGAACAGAAGACATGTTTGCATACTCCCAGTATTCCCCATTGCCCATCTATTCAGCAAAGCCTCTTTGTTCACAGTCTGTAGCAGTTGTTTGACTGTCTGTAGGGTTGTTGCTGTGTATTGTTGCTCTTGACTTGGTCCCTTCTTAGCCAGTCTGTGTGACTTGGCATTGCCATGTGTATTTGAGATTGAGCAAGTCGTGAGGTGGGGACTTCGTCAGTCTGCGGCTATATTTTGCATTGATATTCATTGCTGTTCTTGATTGTCCACAATGAGTAGATTTACGCTTTTGTACGCCCTGAAAATGACATTTAGTGGTGGTTTGTTGTGGCTTCCCTGACAACCCGAGCTTGCTAATTAAGGGTGGCCGTGGTCCCCCAGGGGTTTTGTGGTATGCTTGGCTTCAACTGCGTGTTGTTCACTACTACGGTGATCACGTCGATCTCTCACTTCGTTAGCCAGGCTGCAATGAAAACAGTCCGTTTTCATTGAGGACTATGGGAACGTCGAGATGAGGGTCTTGGCCAGTATATTTTTCCTGACCCTGACCAACATGTCTGATCAGTATATTTTTCCTGACCCTGACCAACATGTCTGATCAGTATATTTTTCCTGACCCTGGCCAACATGTCTGATCAGTATATTTTTCCTGACCCTGACCAACATGTCTGATCAGTATATTTTTCTTGGCCCTGACCAACATGTCTGATCAGTATATTTTTCCTGACCCTGACCAACATGTCTGATCAGTATATTTTTATTGACCCTGACCAACATGTCTGATCAGTATATTGTTCCTGACCCTGGCCAACATGTCTGATCAGTATATTTTTCCTGACCCTGACCAACATGTCTTAGCAGTATATTTTGTCTGACTCTGACCAACATGTCCGATCAATATTTTGCGTAACCAGACATTAGTCTTCCTCTCCTAGATATGGGTTCTTGGTGAGTATGTTTCACCTAGCCCTGACTAACATAGCATGATTATAATGTTATGCCAGACCCTGACTAACATAGCATGATTATAATGTTATGCCAGACCCTGACTAACATAGCATGATTATAATGTTATGCCAGACCCTGACTAGCATAGAATGATTATAATGTTATGCCAGACCCTGACTAATATGGTATCACCAGAATGTTTTGTTTAACAGGACGTTAGCCTGCTTTCCCCCATGAGGTCTAGGCCGACACTGCAATGCCCCCCCCCCCCCCCCACCCCCCAGTGGTGAGCTTACAATCTGAAGGACCCCGGCTGTTTTCTCAAGTATGCTTCGAGATGCACGGAGAGCCACTGTAACCAGCCAACAAATAAACGTCGCTTGAATTACCTCAAGTACGATCGGCCTCCCCAACAATGACCTTATAGGTCACGCTTCAGTCGACCCAGTTGTATTTTAGGATTCCTTTGTAAATGGGTGCCTGACGTGCGGTTAGGGGAAAAAAGGCAGCGAGGAAGGGAACTTTCCATCACACCTCACGGGAAATGAAATGCTAGTCCGGTCAGGTACAACATACTAGCCAGGACATCGCGTCAGGGTCAGGCACAATACACGGACCGAGACCGCAATCTCTCTTCCATGTAGAGTTCCATAGAAAGGTTGTTTTCAGGGCAGTTTGATTGACGAAGTGTGGATCGACGTGATCATCGTAGTAGTTAACGCCACGCAGATGAAGCCAAGCATAGCACGACCGCATGGAGGATTGCGAGCCACCTTTATCAGCGCGCTCGGGATTGGAGGAAAACTACCACAATGAGCCAATTAATGCCCTGTTCAGTGCGCGCACAAGAGTAAACTTACTCATTGTGGGCATTTAACAACAACAACGATACCACAAGCTGTGACTTAGTACAATGAAGTCTCTAACACTTCATCCCATATGGCAGTCTCTACGATGGGACTTACTAAATAAACTTCTAGATCTTGATCGTTAATAACAATGGGAAACAGAGAATGAATAAACGCGTAAAATATACAAAGGTGTAACAAAAAATATACTTCACCCCTAGCATTAACAAAAAGATTAACGAACTGGGACATGACAAGAAAACAACGCTATGATCATAAAAATGAAATTCAAAGCTCACATCTAACATCATTAATAAAGAAACGGAAACTGCGAGATGAAGAATCAAAATAAGTTAATAATGGTATTACACAAAGCCAACATACCTTTGAGGTTAATGAAAGGATAGGAAATTGTGAGTCTGTAAACGCCTCATGTTGGTGACAGGACACTCCAGTTAGCACACGTAGGAAAGAAGCGTTGCTAAGTTGGGATCAATACATGAGCTCTGTCGCGTTCTGTCTTTCGTCTCTCGTGCCTGTTGAGGGATGGCTTTATCTTTCTGTTTTCTTTTTCATTCAGATATGTCCTGGAACGCCAAACAATGTCTCATTACACACTAGTTGTCAGGTTGGTTTGTGTTCAACATTCCATGGTTGTAACCTTGCGTTCCGTGTTATGTCTGTCGCTAGTGTGTTTCAATTACCTGTGTTAAGCAGGCGATCGATTACCGAATCGATAACGTTTGTTAGTGCAGCAAGGGGATAGCGAGAGCGAAAGCCGACTACCAGGTGATGTGGGCATGAGTTGGATCTTTGTCATGTTTATTTTAACTAGTAAGTGCGGATGTTAGTGCTTGGTGGATCGCATCTCTGATTTCTCCACTGCCGACGCGGAGGGTGTGTGTTTTGTATACTACTTGCTGTCCTACGACATTTTTGCCATTGCTAGGATAGTCGAGGGGTTTTGAAGGCTGAGGACTACAGGCCGCTTCGCAACTGCTGTCGCCACATACATATATGCCATACATATGCCATACCGGGGATTCGAACCGCTGCCCTCCTTGTCGGCAGGCAGGCCTCAAAACCATTCGACCACGCCCTCCTCGTTAGGTAAAAAACTACTTCGTTTGTATTGAATTGTGAAACATAATAATTTTGTTTTGTTAACCTGAACAAGGCATATACATTATTCAGTGTTTTAAACAATGTTATGTGAGAGAGAGAGAGAGAGAGAGAGAGAGAGAGAGAGAGAGAGAGAGAGAGAGAGAGAGAGACAGAGAAAGAAAGAAAGAAAGAAAGAAAGAAAAAAAGAAAGACAGAAAGATAGAAAGAAAGGGACAGGCATTGATTCCCTTTTTCGAAAAGTGAGACACTTGGTATACCCAAGCTCCTCCCTCCCCCCCCCCCCCCCCCGGCTTGTTACCTTCAGCTGATCTCACTCAATGATCACAAGACTTATGCAAGGCGAGGCGTAAGCTTCCAGGCGGGCCTTCAAGGGGGGGGGGGGGGGGTCGATGAGGGAAGGCAAACCCGGTACCGTCGGGCCTTCAGAAATGGGGTCTATGAGGGAAGGCAAACTCGGCACCCAAAAATGCCATGCTGAAGTCGGATGTGTCGGACCGAAAGGTGCAAATATAGCAGTCAAGCTGTAAATTACTACACAACGCATTCCGTTCTCCGGACAACATCCTGCTTCTTGCAAAGCCCTTGTCAGGACTTGGTAGTGGGAGTATGAGAATGAATGAAGAAGAAGAACAGGATGCCTAACAATGAACAACTCACATAGAGTATAATAAGGTTGGTCAAGACCAACCACCTAGATAACAAGAAAAGTAAAACTGGTTACAGGAGAACCAACAAACGAATTAAGAATCATCTAGGTCCCTATGTCCTCGGCAACATCCCGCCAGCCCGCATGGTCCTGGTTTGTTCTGTCTGCGTTTCTGCAGGTGTAATAATTTAATCTTAGTTCCTTCTCACATCCTTTGCTCCATGTATCTGTTGCTGTACCTCTTGTTCTCTTCCCTTGAGGATTCCACGTAAAAACCTTTATGGCTATGTTTGACGGTGCCTTCCGCAGCGTATGTCCTATCCAGCCCCATTTTATTCGCTTAATGTGTTGTTGCAGTGGCTGTTGTTGGCTCCTTTCCCATAGTTCTTCATTCCCCACCATGTCCTGTCACTTTTTGCCCATTACCCTTCGTAGGCATCTGCTAACGAAGGACTGGAGTCTTTGTTGTGTGGTCTTGGCTGTTCTCGATGTCTGCTCCATACAGCAGCACCGACTTGACACTGGGGTTAAATATTCAAACTTTGGTGGGAATCTTGATTTCTCTGAATCTCCATATGTGTTTAGCGTCAGGAATGCCCCTCTTGTCTTTTCAATTATGATCCTTGTATCTTTATAAAAGTATGTTTCTTTTTTATTGTTCTCTGCGTATCTGAGCCATACCATAACACGTACGTTATACTTGAGTTGTGCAGTATGTATCCATAGGCGAGACCGCTGAGAGACGATGAGCAGTGCCTGCGGACCAAAGAAGATATTTATTGTCTGTTGTGCGAATAAATTTCAAAAGTCCCTGCAGACTATTGTATAATTGAAATAAATTCAAGGTGAACAATATGGTTATCCAATGGCAGGGTATTAATAATATGTGTTCTCGTGCCACTATACATATCGGTGTGTGATGCGATCTGTTTCCTGCTAATACGGGTTGAGTGATATACGGGTTTTCATCTCTTGCAAGTTGTACAGTGCATAATACATGATGATGAATTTATGTGTGCAATAACAAGTGGAGTGGTGGGTAGGCTGTCCAAATGGAATAAAGCATACTTGTATAACAGAAGAGCCAGAGTACAACTAGATGGCCTCAAGAATAAGATAATACTACTGTGTCATGGCGTGCCTCTTGGATGGGTTCTTTCCCCTATACTTTGCATAGTCTACATTAATGACCTAATTGCTAAACTACCATAAGGAACAAAAGTTGCTTTGTACGCAGACGACTCGGTAATATGGTGTTCAAATGAGCATGCAACAGTGGTCACCAAAATGCCGCAAAGATTTTTGAACTTATGGGCAAATATTTGGTTTGTTAGTAGAAAAATGCAGCACTACGCTTTTCACTGTGTCCTCAAAACAGTTATCAAGATAAATTGAGAGATCCTGAGAAAAGATACACTCAACCTATCTGGGATAACCATCTGTGATCGAGAGGTAAGGTACTCGATTCTCAAAGCGATGAACGGAAACGGTGGGCGATCGAATCACGTACGTTTCAAGCGACCCCTGGTCTCAAGGGAGGTGGGACTAGAGTGAATGCATCCTGAGTTACCTCCAGCGGTCTTGACGTACGTCTTGCTACTCGTCCAAAGTAGCTAGGAACGAGAGAGTGAGGTTGATGACCAGCGCAGTTGCTTCTTCATTAAAGTTGAATTAAAGCACAAGTTACACCCTTATGAGAAACCCGTCTGATGATGTCGCCAGCCTCGTTTACGATGGGCAACTAATTTAACATTCGATGGAAGGTTGACATGGAAGTAACACATCGACAATGCAGTCAGAAAAGATATGATGAACTAACCGTCTTCTTTTCTCTTATCCTGTTTTGCCTTTCATTGTCAGGTTATGAAGAGATCAATAGAACGAGCCCGACTGTATGCCTCATTCACAGGGGCATTCATCGCCTCAGATATTTCCGTAAGCCACCTTTTTCGTGTTCGGCCTTGGGTCTTGAATCCGTTGTATATAAATAGCATTGCTTGTTGGGGGATGCTGTGCGATGGTTAGCCTATTACGCGGCCAAACCATGTAAGTTGATGTCTTTTGATGTAGTCTAATACTGGTGTTGTTCCCACTAGTCTCCTGATGTCATCATTTTTAATCATGTCTCTCCTTGCTACACCCAATATTCTTCGCAGGCATTTAATTTCTGATGTTACGATTTGTCGTTTCTCATTTGATGTTTGTGTCCAGTTTTGACATTGGTAGCAAAGTGTCGGGACGTAAATCGTGCTGTTAGAGGAAGTTTGAAGTTAGATGTAACTTCCTGAGAAAGTCAGAGACACCCTCGATTCACCTACGCCGGGTTCGGTCCCTTGCACGTGGACTGGAAACTTGTTTAAGATATACTCTCGTTACCGGCTGGTCATAATGCATTCTGACTAAATGACCAAACTTAACTTGTTGGGCGTCCAATGTAGGCACTAACTGGGTTTGTCCATACTATCTGCCTCAGCATGGTGTTGCGGATTCGGTCACGGATTGTCTTTCCGGCTGAATGTCTCACACAGCGCATCTCACAGCCCTGGGTCTTACTCTTGTGTGTTTCTAGTAAGGACCAAAACTGACATTGGTAACACAATGTAGAAATAAACAGTGTATTTATCTTAGTTGAAAAAAGCACTAGCAGAGAAACTTTGTGGACCTGTATGTGAACTAAAAAAGACAGTGAAGTTTTACAAAAGACAACATTGTAGATATATGCACTATTTTTAAGTGAACGAAAGAAGAAACATCAAACCTAGGAGTCACATGATGATAGTGTCTGCCAGGAATGCAGTTATTATCAGTTCTGCTTAGCATAACATGTGGGCATGAAACCATGTATGTACTAACAGAAACCTTAGAAGCGACACAGTGATTATACAATGTGACATGGCAGAAATCTAGATACGATTCTGCACAATATTCATACGATAGCAGCATATTTTCCACTCATCAATAATGAATGTTCAAACACAGACAATGGAGAATCTAGACTGAAGCTATTAACGACTGGGCGAGTAAGCTTGCTGCAAATATCAACGACGTGTTTATATGTTAATCATTATTGCCGCATTATATGTCGAGTCTTGGCAAATAATAGAGGGTTGCAGGTACGTTCTGTAGTGGAGCCAAGCCCTTTTAACAGCAGGATTTTATACAGTTGTTTCCCTTTGTCGTTGCTTGGTTTTTCTGAAGTTTGACAGTTTTAACTTAACGTAACGTCTTTATACTGGTTTAGAAGACTGCATAGTCTGTATAAAACCGTTTTCTTTTACATCCACTTGATCTAAAAAATACCTATGCGCATCCAGTATATTCTTGAATGCATTAATTTACAAAGAATTCATTATTTCCCGTGGCAATGCATTGCAAGTATTTACAATTCTCTGAGTAAATAAATATTTCCTAGTATCTAAGCTGGACCTTTCTTTAGTTAATTTGTAGCTATGCCGTCTTGTTCTTGTTGGTGGTTGTATTTTGAAGAAAAAAAACTTGTTATAGTCTAATGTATCGTTTCCGTTGATTATTTAATAAACCTGTATTAAGTCACCTCGAATTCTTCTGTTTTCAAGACACTGTAGGTCGGTTTTCTGAGTCTTTCCTCGTAACTGTAATTCTGGAATCCCACTATCAGCTTTGTTGCTCTTGTTTGTATTATTTCCAGCATGTTTACATCTCCTCTACAATAAAGACTCCCCACCTGTATACAGTACTCCAATCTAGGACTAACTAATGCTTTATACAGTTTGACTATCACGTTCATGCTCCTATGTTTAATATTTCCTTTTATCATACCTGACATTGAATTTGCTTTTTTTTTAACTGCTACCTGGACTTGCTCACTCACCTTTCCCTTTATATCTTTCTAATATTGTTTTCTCCTATTCTGTAATTATGTTGCATACTGGATCTACCCATGTGGATGACTGTACATTTATCAACATTAAACTTCATTTGCCAGCTCACTGACCTTTCCCAAATTGTATCCGACCTAAAGTTATCCACGTCGGCTGTAGATGAGACACTTCTGCATAGCTTTGTGTCATCTGCGAATTTTGCTATCCTGGATCCGATATAAGTATAAATAGTTTATATATCTCAAGAACAAAATTGGTTCTAAAACCGAGCCCTGTGGCACTCCACTTTTGACCTCATACCACTCAGACATTTTAATACACATGGTGGTGATTATTCGTCTTTTCGTTCCAAACGAAACATGGGGTCACCACTACAGCTGGCCAATATACAGGAAGCCTGTGTCAGAGCAATTGCCGTGATGGTTTCAATAGTAATGGGTTCTTTATGATGAGGGTACAAGCCCCATTCACAACCTACATTAGTCGTCGACGACATGATTTAAAGGTTATTAAGTGATCCTAATCGTTCCAATCCAGGGTTCACTCGGGCGTGTAATAGAATGTAGACATTGAAGTTCAGGTCTGAAGACGAACGAGGAAGAAGAAGAAGAAGAAGAAGAAGAAGAAGAAGAAACATATGAATGGATGAACAGATATATATGTAGATAAAGGCATGCAGACATCCAGAGAGATATGAGGACAAACATGATCAAGAAATACAGAACAATTTAATAAAGCGACAGCAGGCACCCGCCGAAGCGACGACATATGCTAGCATTGCTGGAGGGGGAGGGCAAAAACACAGGCCTCACCATAAACATTGAAAAAACCACAGCTATACGCAGCCTTTGTCCGGCGCCCAACCCCGCATCCCTAAATGATATGGAGAATGTCAACGCATACATCTACCTCGACCACCTACCTCCTCAACATCTACCTCGGCCACCTGCTCAACATCTACCTCGGCCACCTCCTCAACATCTACCACGACCACCTACTCAACATCTACCTCGACCACCTACCTCCTAAACATCTATCTCGGCCACCTCCTCAACATCTACCTCGACCACCAACCTCCTCAACATCTACCTCGGCCGCCTCCTCAACATCTACCTCGGCCACCTCCTCAACATCTACCTCGGCCACCTCTTCAAAATGGAAAATAGGCCGAAGCCCATGATTGCTATGCGCCGTCGAGCAGGCTGGGCCGCCTTCAACTCGATAAAGGCAGCAACAGACGCCACAAGAGACACCAGCCTGCGAGCTGGTATATTCGACACAGTGGTCCTACCAGCGCTATGGATGTGAAATCTGGTCTCTGACAAATGCCATGGAGAACTAGGTTAAGGACAACACATGCCTCGCTTAGGCGCCGTCTCGTAGGTCTATCACTTAGGAAACAGCGCCAGAGTGTGACATCCAGGCATTGTCACGCGTCAAGGATGTCACCCATCATGACAACAACTCGAAGCACCGCTGGCTGGCCATGTAGTCAGAAAGAAAATCGAATGCTGGAGCACAGTAACCACTCTGTGGTACCCACGCGGCAATAAAAAATAGGCCACCTGGCAGACAAAGCGCCCCCTCTCCCCCCTTTCCCCTAGATGACAAGATTCACTCGAGCTGCACAACACTTTCGATCCTGAGACAAACAAGTTAGCCATCTACTGGACAACCCGTGCCCGAGATAGAAGTTAGTCATCCACTGGACAACCCGTGCCCGAGACAGAAGTTAGCCCTCTACTAGACCACCCGTGCCCGAGACAGAAGTTAGCCTTCCACTGGACAACCCGTGCCCGAGACAGAAGTTAACCATCCACTGGGCAACCCATGCCCGAGGCAGAAGTTAACCATCCACTGGGCAACCCATGCCCGAGACAGAAGTTAGCCATCTACTAGACCACCCGTGCCGGAGACAGAAGTTAGCCATCTACTAGACCACCCGTGCCCGAGACAGAAGTTAGCCATCTACTAGACCCCCCGTGCCCGAGACAGAAGTTAACCATCTACTAGACAACCCGTGCCCGAGACAGAAGTTAGCCATCTACTAGACCACCCGTGCCCGAGACAGAAGTTAGCCATCTACTAGACCACCCGTGCCCGAGATAGAAGTTAGCCATCTACTAGACCACCCGTGCCCGAGACAGAAGTTAACCATCTACTAAACAACCCGTGCCCGAGACAGAAGTTAGCCATCTACTAGACCACCCGTGCCCGAGACAGAAGTTAACCATCTACTAGACAACCCGTGCCCGAGACAGAAGTTAGCCATCTACTAGACCACCCGTGCCCGAGACAGAAGTTAGCCATCTACTAGACCACCCGTGCCCGAGACAGAAGTTAGCCATCTACTAGACCACCCGTGCCCGAGACAGAAGTTAACCATCTACTAGACAACCCATGCCCGAGACAGAAGTTCACCATCCACTGGACAACCCATGCCCGAGACAGAATCGACTGGAAACCGAGATGAGACCAGCACAAAACCACACAAAAAAAAACATAGCAATGCTCGAGCCCAGCCCGCTAAGCAGAGAAATGTCCTCTGCTATTACCGACTCGCACAAGCGTTAGGATCTGCAAAATGGCTTCATGGCTAAAGCCTTTGTAGATGCACAGGTCGACTAAGACTAAGACAGCACAAAAATCGGAAATAATTCAATAGAAAGTTGCAGCTCCCATTATTCTAAGACACTGCATAAAAGATCAATTTTGAATCAGAAAAACCATATAAAAGTGCAGAAGAAGAAGTCTTTTAAAAAATGTGCCTAACTTTTGTAAAATAATTGTGGTTTCCATAGAGATTCACACAAACACTTTAAAATAATCTATTGTGTAATCATAATTCCGTAGTACCTTGTACGTGGCACAGAAAAAGTGTTTACAGCACGAAAACAAATGAGCAGCCATTACATACAAGAATGCGCATTATTTAATGTACAGTGAAATGAACATCGATCATACATAAAAACAAGCAAATGGATTTAACGGGACACAATCAAGTGTGGGTTCTGTTCTTAACTTAACTTAACTTCTTTATTCTGTTTTAGAAGACTACAGAGTTTGTATACAACCAGTTTTTTGGAGGGTGGTTTAACCGATATGCAAATAATAGACCCAAACACTAGAGCGGGATCAAGATGCTGAGCAGCACATGAGCTGCAGTGGTCAGCGACCCATAGCTGACACCTAGCGTCAGGGCCAGCGAACCATAGCTGCCAAGACCATACTACACCTCCACGCGGTGATCCTGGATAACAGGCTGCAGCAAGGCAGACTGACTAAGGAGAAGGGATCGAAGAGGAAATGCTAACCCGGTACTCAAAAAATGCTTGCTGAAGTCGGATGTGTTGGACCGAAAGGTGCAAATATTGCAGCCAAGCTGTAAACTACAACACAACGCATTCCGTTCTCTGGACTACATTCTGCTACTTAAGCCCTTTCGTGGTTTTGTAGTGGGAGATTGAGAACGAACGAAGAAGAAGAAGAAGAAACACTAGAGCTAATTAGACCCGCAGTCAGTTAGGCGCCATCTGTAGCTGCTCTTAACAGATGACCTGGGGAAAGGTACAAATAACTCATCCAGCGTCTTAACATAAATCTTGTAAACTATTGAAGAAAAAGAGTTTCTTTAAAATGATATTAACATCAGATCTGTAAACTCTTGAATTACCACTACCGTATCTTAATAAACAGAGGATTCCGCGGTGAAGTGGTTAAGCCATCGACCTTCCGCGGTGAAGTGGTTAAGCCATCGACCTCGTGATCAGATGGAGTGGGTTCGACTCCGGACTCCGCCGTCTTTTTCACGGTTGCTTGATACGGAGTCCCCTGCATCTCGTAGTCGCCGCCTAGTCGTTTTGTCCTTGACTTGCCACTAGGGTCGGGCGGCTCGAGACGAAAGGGTGAGGATACAAAATAGCGCAGTTAATCCTTGCTAAAATAGCGCTAGCAAATAAGTGATACCATCATCGTCTACGTTGACGTCAGCTTTTGCCGTTGAATAAGCAGATGTCCTGTTCATTATATTAACATCAGCTTTGTAGTCCAAGAATAAGACGGATGTCCTGTTCATTATATTAACATCAGCTTTGTAGTCCAAGAATAAGACAGATGTCCTATTCATTATATTAACATCAGCTTTGTAGTCCAAGAATAAGACAGATGTCCTGTTCATTATATTAACATCAGCTTTGTAGTCCAAGAATAAGACGGATGTCCTGTTCATTATATTAACATCAGCTTTGTAGTCCAAGGATAAGACGGATGTCCTGTTCATTATATTAACATCAGCTTTGTAGTCCAAGAATAAGACGGATGTCCTATTCATTATATTAACATCAGCTTTGTAGTCCAAGAATAAGACGGATGTCCTGTTCATTATATTAACATCAGCTTTGTAGTCCAAGAATAAGACGGATGTCCTATTCATTATATTAACATCAGCTTTGTAGTCCAAGAATAAGACGGATGTCCTGTTCATTATATTAACATCAGCTTTGTAGTCCAAGAATAAGACGGATGTCCTGTTCATTATATTAACATCAGCTTTGTAGTCCAAGAATAAGACGGATGTCCTGTTCATTATATTAACATCAGCTTTGTAGTCCAAGAATAAGACAGATGTCCTATTCATTATATTAACATCAGCTTTGTAGTCCAAGAATAAGACGGATGTCCTGTTCATTATATTAACATCAGCTTTGTAGTCCAAGAATAAGACAGATGTCCTGTTCATTATATTAACATCAGCTTTGTAGTCCAAGAATAAGACGGATGTCCTGTTCATTATATTAACATCAGCTTTGTAGTCCAAGAATAAGACGGATGTCCTGTTCATTATATTAACATCAGCTTTGTAGTCCAAGAATAAGACGGATGTCCTGTTCATTATATTAACATCAGCTTTGTAGTCCAAGAATAAGCAGATGTCCTGTTCATTATATTAACATCAGCTTTGTAGTCCAAGAATAAGACGGATGTCCTGTTCATTATATTAACATCAGCTTTGTAGTCCAAGAATAAGCAGATGTCCTGTTCATTATATTAACATCAGCTTTGTAGTCCAAGAATAAGCAGATGTCCTATTCATTATATTAACATCAGCTTTGTAGTCCAAGAATAAGCAGATATCCTGTTCATTATATTAACATCAGCTTTGTAGTCCAAGAATAAGACGGATGTCCTGTTCATTATATTAACATCAGCTTTGTAGTCCAAGAATAAGACGGATGTCCTGTTCATTATATTAACATCAGCTTTGTAGTCCAAGAATAAGAAGGATGTCCTGTTCATTATATTAACATCAGCTTTGTAGTCCAAGAATAAAACGGATGTCCTGTTCATTATATTAACATCAGCTTTGTAGTCCAAGAATAAGACAGATGTCCTATTCATTATATTAACATCAGCTTTGTAGTCCAAGAATAAGACGGATGTCCTGTTCATTATATTAACATCAGCTTTGTAGTCCAAGAATAAGACAGATGTCCTATTCATTATATTAACATCAGCTTTGTAGTCCAAGAATAAGACGGATGTCCTATTCATTATATTAACATCAGCTTTGTAGTCCAAGAATAAGACAGATGTCCTGTTCATTATATTAACATCAGCTTTGTAGTCCAAGAATAAGACGGATGTCCTGTTCATTATATTAACATCAGCTTTGTAGTCCAAGAATAAGACGGATGTCCTGTTCATTATATTAACATCAGCTTTGTAGTCCAAGAATAAGACGGATGTCCTGTTCATTATATTAACATCAGCTTTGTAGTCCAAGAATAAGACGGATGTCCTGTTCATTATATTAACATCAGCTTTGTAGTCCAAGAATAAGACAGATGTCCTATTCATTATATTAACATCAGCTTTGTAGTCCAAGAATAAGACAGATGTCCTGTTCATTATATTAACATCAGCTTTGTAGTCCAAGAATAAGACGGATGTCCTGTTCATTATATTAACATCAGCTTTGTAGTCCAAGAATAAGACGGATGTCGTATTCATTATATTAACATCAGCTTTGTAGTCCAAGAATAAGACAGATGTCCTGTTCACTATATTAACATCAGCTTTGTAGTCCAAGAATAAGACGGATGTCCTGTTCATTTTATTAACATCAGCTTTGTAGTCCAAGAATAAGACGGATGTCCTGTTCATTATATTAACATCAGCTTTGTAGTCCAAGAATAAGACGGATGTCCTGTTCATTATATTAACATCAGCTTTGTAGTCCAAGAATAAGACAGATGTCCTATTCATTATATTAACATCAGCTTTGTAGTCCAAGAATAAGACAGATGTCCTGTTCATTATATTAACATCAGCTTTGTAGTCCAAGAATAAGACGGATGTCCTGTTCATTATATTAACATCAGCTTTGTAGTCCAAGAATAAGACGGATGTCCTATTCATTATATTAACATCAGCTTTGTAGTCCAAGAATAAGACAGATGTCATGTTCATTATATTAACATCAGCTTTGTAGTCCAAGAATAAGACGGATGTCCTGTTCATTATATTAACATCAGCTTTGTAGTCCAAGAATAAGACGGATGTCCTGTTCATTATATTAACATCAGCTTTGTAGTCCAAGAATAAGACAGATGTCCTATTCATTATATTAACATCAGCTTTGTAGTCCAAGAATAAGACGGATGTCCTGTTCATTATATTAACATCAGCTTTGTAGTCCAAGAATAAGACGGATGTCCTGTTCATTATATTAACATCAGCTTTGTAGTCCAAGAATAAGACGGATGTCCTGTTCATTATATTAACATCAGCATTGTAGTCCAAGAATAAGACGGATGTCCTGTTCATTATATTAACATCAGTTTTGTAGTCCAAGAATAAGACGGATGTCCTGTTCATTATATTAACATCAGTTTTGTAGTCCAAGAATAAGACGGATGTCCTGTTCATTATATTAACATCAGCATTGTAGTCCAAGAATAAGACGGATGTCCTGTTCATTATATTAACATCAGTTTTGTAGTCCAAGAATAAGACGGATGTCCTGTTCATTATATTAACATCAGCTTTGTAGTCCAAGAATAAGACGGATGTCCTGTTCATTATATTAACATCAGCATTGTAGTCCAAGAATAAGACGGATGTCCTGTTCATTATATTAACATCAGCTTTGTAGTCCAAGAATAAGACGGATGTCCTGTTCATTATATTAACATCAGCTTTGTAGTCCAAGAATAAGACGGATGTCCTGTTCATTATATTAACATCAGCTTTGTAGTCCAAGAATAAGACGGATGTCCTGTTCATTATATTAACATCAGCTTTGTAGTCCAAGAATAAGACGGATGTCCTGTTCATTATATTAACATCAGCTTTGTAGTCCAAGAATAAGACGGATGTCCTGTTCATTATATTAACATCAGCTTTGTAGTCCAAGAATAAGACTTTCTGTTACAACGGTTAATATTAGCTAATAGAATGTCATCTCAGCATTTATTTATATTTTTGACAAGTGTAAGTATATACAGGAAACACATGAAGCTCCAATATCAACTTATGTGCATATTTACACTGCGTTCTCGTCACGTCTCATCATAAGCTCACTCTGATATCTCGATGTCTCATGATGCAAATCAGGTCGCAAAAGCTCAGCTCGAGAGGGGATGTACAGTTTCTCACTCTTGTCCAGTTTTCTACATTATAATGCATCTGCTCTCGCTATTCTAGGAATCTGGTTCTAAGAATCGACTTCACTGCACTCTGGGCATACACACGAGTGATCAGTCTCTCTAAGTAAATACAAGGGATCCTGCAACTCTTTGTTTATATACTTCTGCTCCATCCTCTCTCGTGCTCCAGTCCAGTTAAACATCGTTCGATATCAAGGTCCGCAGTCTCTCAATTGCTGATTCATCAATTGCGGCGTCATCATGTAACAGGCGGTCATTGATAGACTTCCAAATATCACTTCTTCCAATATATGTTGTTGATCAGGGATCAAGATGCTGAGCAGCGCATGAGCTGCACCGGTCAGCGGCCCATGGCTGACTGCTAGCATCAGGGCCTGCGAACCATAGCTGCCAAGACACTTCTACACTTCCACGTGATAATCCTGGATAACAGGCTGCAGTAGGGCAGACTGGCTAAGGAGAAAGGATCGAAGAGGGAATGCTAACCCGGTACTCAAAAAATGCTTGCTGAAGTCGGATGTGTTGGACCGAAAGGTGCAAATATCGCAGTCAAGCTGTAAACTACGACACAACGCATTCCGTTCTCTTTGCTACATTCTGCTATTAAAGTCCTTTCTTAGTTTGGTAGCGGGAAATTGAGAACGAGCGAAGCCAAGCCAAGCCATATCTGTTGTTGTTATCACACGCATGCACTTAAACAGCTTCATGCCCTTCTTATATAGATACATGTCTTTTTCAGTTGTTTCACTGCAGTGTACATGGACTGTATACTCTGGACATGCAAGGAGGTTAAACCACTTCCACACAGGTTGCCTAAGGCGAATATTTCACATCTGATGGCAAGATCGTGTCACTGACATCGAGGTTCTCTCGATGGCTAACATGCCCAGCATACATGCACTGATAAAGAAAGCACGACTAGGATGGGCCGAACACCTCATCCGTATGTCAGACGAGCGGCTCCCAAAGAGGCTTCTCTACGGCGAGCTGAGAGAGTGATGGCGCGAGAGAGAGCGCCCAAAGAAAAGTTTTAAAGACTTTCTGAAGGACTCACTGAAAAGTTGCCAGATAGACATCGACACCTGGGAATGTCTTGCGCAAAACAGATCTGACTGGAGAAGCGCAGTCAAATCGGGTGTAGCTGCCGGTGAAGACGACCGTGTTGTGAAAGCCCAGAGCAGACGCGAGACCCGGAAATCCCGAGCAGCGGGAACACCATCCCCTTCTACAAACCTCGTGTGCCCGATATGTAGCAGATGTTTTCGAGCCCGCATTGGCCTGTTCAGCCACATGCGCACCCACACCCAACAGGGAAATATGTGACAAGCATGATGTCGGCGGTCCTCATCGACAACGATGGACAGCTATTATTATTATGACACTGTGTTAGCAATTGTCGGCAGTTGTTTGTAAGAATCTTTTCCTCAGTGCACTCAATGAGTAGGTTGTCTGTTCCATCATGGTGAGAACAAAGCCTGCAGAAGGACAGGTACTAGGGATTGATGTGGTCAAGTGGCTAGTGACTATGATGTGTCCTGTTCGGAACTGAAAGATTATATTTTGACTCGTCTATGTAGTTTATTTAAATCATCGTTACTTTGTGGCTGTGACATTATGCTAAATACACTGCGACCTGTTGTTCCCGTCGCCCACCTGTCCATCCAGATTTCCCTGGTACTATTCTTAATAATTCGTGTTACTGTGTGGTTACTGCAGGGTCTATCCAATTGTTCTTTGGAGGCTCTTATTCTTTCCAGTCTGTCAGCCATCTCATTTCCTGGTAGCCCGTTTTGTCCAGGTATCCATTGCAAGGAGACATTAATCCCTTGGACAGTGATAATGTTCTTGATCGCCCTAAATAAAACATATTTCCACTTTGTTGTATGGGGTGTGCTTCAGAACTTCCAGGACCGACTTTAAGTCACTAAAAAGTCCAGTGTCTATCGGCATCAATTCGCCTAAGTCAAACTGTTGGTGAAAAATCTAAACTGCTGTTTTTTAAGCCTCGACCACCACTTCACCATTTGAACGGCTTTCGCTGCATGAATTACAAAAATCATATGTGGACCCATCTGGATTTTTCATATGGATACCATAACCATTTATATTGTACCTGTAATTGGTGCCTGTGACGACAGGTTGTCCGCTCTTTCGTTGTCCTGATCCCCAGAATGACCAGGACAGTAGATCCCCACCAGCCCCTGCAGGTTTGATACTTCTACAGCTGCCATACACCCACGAATGAATTACAAAAATCATATGTGGACCCATCCGGATATTTCAAATGGATACCATAGCCTGCATACGAGCAACCATATATATTGTACCTGTAATTGGTGCCTGTGACGACAGGTTGTCGGCTCTTTCGTTGCCCTGATCCCCAGAATGACCAGAGCAGTAGATCCACACCAGCTCCTGCAGGTTTGATGCTTCTACAGCTGCCATATACCCACGCCTTAGTCAGCCCGTCTGTATCTTCCAAAGAAAGAGTTGGGAGTCTGAAACGACAACTGCTCCTGTTAAAAAGGTCCCAACTAGTCATCTCAGAGTTGCAGTCACTGATTTCATCTCCATTCTCGTACTGGAGGTTTCTTTTCTGTTTGCACTGCTCTGCTCAACTTGTACAACTTGGCCTCTCCCTCTAGCCGAGAAGCCCCAACCAGGTATCTCGTTGCGTAGCTCCAATCTATCAGTATATATCATGGCATCACTGTGCTGTATGTTATCAGTTATCAGCGTGTTAATATCCAGCTCTAGCCTCCAGTTGCACAACTCTCCGCATTCCTGCCTAGGGTAAAAAAAACAAAAACAAAACCCACATCGAAAATAGATTTTTCATAACAATATAATTCAATAAAATGATTACTTCCGACGTATTTAATGCGATGATTGAAATTGTAACTCGTTAACGAGCTTCAAAATTCGCGGTTGAGTTTTCGTAAATCCCAGCCTCGTGTCATTCTCAATATTGAATCGGTTTCTCGTTTCGGTTTCCAAATGAGAAAACGTTGAAAAACGAAAAATGTAGAAACAAAGGGGAGTAAAAATAGAAACGCAAGCAAGGTGACATTTTGATATGTCTGATACATAGCATACCAGAATTGAGTCAGCAATATATCATTAAATAGGTTGCGTGCCGAGAAATCGTTCTGCAGATCAAAGAATTCATGTTGTACTTCATCGGGATGATGGCTGTATCAAGGGGAGGGAAGCAGGGAACGGATTTCGTAACCGTGCAGCTTTTTCTTCTGTCAGCTGAGGGGAGTAACGCTGGAGTACGTTTACAAGGGATTCGAGATGCCATCTAAACTTTTCTTTCAAATTGCTAATTGGGATCAAGATGTTAAGCAGCGCAGGAGCTGCAGTGGTCAGCGACTTAAGAGCTGACTGCTAGCGTCAGGACCAGCGAACCAGAGCTGCCAAGACCCTTCTACACCTCTAAGCGGTGATCCTGGACAACATGCTGCAACAGAGCAAACTGGCTAAGGAGAAGGAATCGGAGAGGGAAGGCAACACAGTACTCAAAAATGCCTGCTAAAGTCGGATGTGTCGCACCGAAAGGTGCAAATATCGCAGACAAGTTGAAATCAACAACGCAATCAGGACAACATCCTGCTACTTGCAAAGCCCTTTTCATGGATTGGTAGCGGGAGTTTGAGAACGAACGAAGAAGAAGAAATTGCTATTTATTTCACTTTCAGATTCGTCTACCACAAAAGAGTAAACCTACGCATTGTGTGCATTCAATAACAACCACAATGCAGAGTTTCTCAAACATAGCAATATTTACCAGATTTGTTTTTCTTCGCCAGTTCTGAAGTTTTGATAAAAATGGCCTGAGATTATCTTGAAATTAATTAATTTTCGTTTATTTTCCTTGAAGTTTCAGGCTAAGTCTATTTTGCTGTTCTAATATGTCTGCTAGATAAGCTATTCTTCATAATTAAAATGCACTACAAGGCCATGTTCCCCTTGCACGTCAAGGAATAATGATTTAATCTTTCAACTCAAAGACACGATTGACAGCATGTCCTTTCCACAACCAGCGTATAGCAGTATAGAAAAGAGAAACATTGTGATCAGCGTTTGTCTGTACATAATTCTTTAAACAGACGAGTTTTAAGAGCGCCAGGTAATTGCGTCTTAATTCATCCCAAACAAAAGAAATATATATTTTAAACACCTGATTTGAGGTAGTGATGTCACGGAATAGTCAACTTTGTAATTGTTGGCGTGTCAAACATTCTGCGAGAATATGCGCGAAGTTCTGCTTATTCCTGGCGTCTTAGAAAAATTTCTTGGACTAGAATTAGAGCTAGGATTAGGTTTAGGATAAGAGTTAGGATCAGGGTTAGCATATTTTCTACACTTCTATCGTTATCTAAGTTTTTACTTTTTCATTAAAAAAATTAAATTAAATCGACCTGTACTCCCCTTATTCCAAAATAGAGTGTCCCGTTTCAGTAATCGGCTGTCAAATATGTATGATGGGAACCCAGGGAACTCTGTTTGGAGTGAATTATGACGCAGGAACCGAGCTCTAGATTTAATGTAATTCACAATTTTTATAAGCGAATCGAAGTAAATCATGCAATGGATTCCCCTTGCTTGTAGGGCAATTTTTTTATTTTTTTTTCGGAAAGCCCGACTTTGACCCTAGCAACGCTGTTGCACTCTCTGCACAAACTCCACGGATGGTTTTGAATTTAATGCCCCCAGTCACACAAAAAATGCATCTATCTTCTTCATACTGTCTTCCCCTTTTGCATTAGTTCCAATTACGGCACACTACTAAATATTAACTCTTCTTTGACGCCAACTGAATGTTGTTTCGAATGCCATCAATGAGTAGGTGTACTATTTTGTGTGCCCTGAAAAGGACGTTCAGTGACGGGTTTAGAAGCTTTCCTCCCATCCCGAGCGTGCTGATGAAGGTGGACCATTGTCCTCCAGACGGTTGTGCTATGCTTGGCTTCATCGGCGTGTCCCTCACTACTACGGGGATCACGTCGGTCCCTCACCTTGTTGTCCAGACTGCCATGAAAATATCCCGTTTCCAGGGAGGGCTACGAGGAAGCCGAGGTGAGGGTCTTGGCCAGTATATTTTGCCTGACCCTGATTAACATGTCTGATCAGCATATTTTGCTGTTAGTCTTCCTCCCTTACCATCTGAATTAATATATTTCACAAAGACAAACAGCTGACAATATGAGCAGACGTCCGTTGATTCATCAACTTGAAAAGCAAACAATGGTGAAACGTTCATTCAAAATATGTTCTCTAACGTCCCCTGACATACGTCATTGAATAGTATTATTAGACAAAGATATATGGTGAATCACAAAGTATAAAACTACTCATATTTCTATGGGTTATATTCAATATTTGAAAATTATATTAATTCAAACTTTAAAACGCCGATTAAAAATGGAAATTGCTCTAATATCAATATTTTTTTAGTTTATTTTTTTCAACCGGCGACCCCCACAGAAACCCTTCATGACCGCATTTGGGTAGACCCGTGGTTTAATCGATAATGTTGGCAGAATGAGGTCTGGTCAGGCAAAGCACACTGATTAGAAAATGTTAGCTAGGCTCAGAAGAAATATACTGGTCAAGACCCTCACCTGACCTCCTTGTTGGTCGTCCTGGAAACGGGTCTGGCTAACAAAGTGAGGTTCGACGTGATCCCCGTATTAGTGAGTGACACGCAGATGAAGACAGGCATTGCACAACCGCCTGGAGAACCCCGGTTCACTTCATCAGCACGGGGAAAGAGATGATCGCCAGGAAATATGTTCTTGACCAGAGGTAGCCAAACTACGGCCCACGGGACAGATCCGATCCACCAACCAGTTTTTTCCCGGCCAGCCAACCAGTTTTGGGCCGGTCTCTTATTGTTGATTGAAAATTACTGTATACTCCGCTAAAGCAATATTACAAAATAGCACGCACAGGCACCAGAAACAAAACCAAAAGGATCAAACATCAACGATTACCATCTCCACACCTCCCACAACACCACAAACTCTCTCTCTCTCTCTCTCTCTCTCTCTGTATGTCTGTCTGTCTCTCTCTCTCTCTCTATCTCTCATACCAGTTGAGCTCTACAAGATAGTGCCGACAAAATGGTAATGGTAACGTCAAATCTTTGATCGTGCACGTGGACAGGTGAAGACAGTGTCGGTACCTACTTTGATAATGAGAAACTGGAAGCAATGACATATCTTTTCTGCGATCGGAAATCTCTGAGATCAAATGGTGTTGCTTTGTCTTTAGCCTCGGTATGGGCAAGTGATCGTGGGAGTGGAGGTGGGTGGTAGGTACATTTCTAAAGGAATTAGTTGAAGTGCACAGTTGGCCATGTGAAGTGTGTTAAGTATAAATCAGCCAGTAACACTTCTGGGCTTGTAGCTGTTGTGCACGTTTTCATACATAAGAGTTAGCATTTGTAAAAATGTTTTCCAAGTTTGAAGTAGCTTGCCGTTACTTTATGTACATGGTTCATTATATATGTAAAACTAAATCCCAGAATGTAATTTTTTTAAGGATGTTATAGGTCTGACCCTCTGGTGTTACCCTTTACCATAAACTAGCCCTCGGCCAACCTTAGCTTGGCCACCACTGTTCTAGACACTGCCATCAGGAAAAAGACATAATGTAAACTTCATAACTGGCACATATTATACACTCCAGCAGGAATACTGCTCCAGATCCTAATGGAGTACAGTATTGCCACATTAAGCAACTGGGTGAGGCAGAGATTAGAAAGTGTGTGTATTATTTCAATCCCAGTACAGAGAAGGCATCAGTACCTGAAGACACTCCATAGCTATCTGGTCCAACTGCGTAAATCTGGCAAGAATTCCAAGCTCCCTAGCAGCTATAGAATAATCACTCTACAGAACGCATATGGCTAGGCTTACCATACGTCCCCGTTTGACGGTATGGTCCCGGCAAGTTTGTCCCGGTTATTTGGACACAAATTTTAAAGTGCTGAATATACACGAATTTATATACATATAAATGTATACTTAACTTAACGACTTTATACTGGTTTAGAAGACTCTACACAGTCTGTATACAACCAGTTTCTTGGTACAAGATACAAATAACTTGAGTAGATCTTTAGCTAGCATTTCGTCCGGGCAGCGGCCATTAACTTCATTTAAACCTATTGTTTTCGATTTCTGGCAAGGGATTTTTAACGTTCTCGACACTGAAAAACGGGAGTCCGAGAACATAGGAATTTTTACCAGAAGATCCACGTGAATAAAATCCCGGACTCCACCGTGATTCGAATCCGCGACCTTCGCCACCCGAAGTGGATACCTTACCTCAAGCCAAGCGCCCCCCCCCCCCCCCAAATAAAAAGCAAGCTTTTTAGAAAACTGGAAAATTATGCAAATATTAATACAATCCTACAAGAGTTTACAAAATTATGTGACCGATGTCTTTCTTACATTGAATTATATGTTGGTGGAGCAAAATCTGTTAATTTATTTGGATAAACAACAATGAATTAACATGATCTGAACTTGAAGCAGCAGGTGATGCACCAGAGAGAGAGAGTGAGAGAGAAGAGAAGAGAAAGAGAGAGAGATACAGAGAGAGAGAGAGAGAGAGATGAGTTAAGGGGTTCAGGCAACCGAGCACCTCAACAAATGTGTATCAACCGGCTAGTTGTCTTACCTTTATGATCGTCGAACAGAAAGTCCAGGTAAGTCAGTCCACAGTGACGACAAGTCTACAACATGTCGATGAGAAGTGAGAAGCATGCAAAAGAAGGCTCTCAGAAGAAGTTTCTCGGCAAACAAACAAATTCTACATATTATCAAGAACAAAATCTTATTTGCACGGAACAACAGTCAATATCAAAATAAACGATCAAATAACTTATCCCGTGTCGATTTATTTACAACTACAAACGTATATTTTGGCTATATCCCGCCGCCTTAAAAGACAAATAGAATAAATGTCGTCTCAAAACCATGAACGCCATGACTTCTATTTGTAAACACAGTTCTGTAACCTTTGACCTTCATCATGGCTTCCACGGCGGTATTAACTGAAGTTTACAAATTTAATTGCAGCATCGCATATTCTCGGGTATTTAACCAAAATAAAGCATACACAAATTCTCACAAAGATAATTTATAATCATACACATTTAGATTCAAGAGTTATTAAATAAGAACTGAACCTAACTTTTTAATAGTTGAAGTAAAATTGATTCGCCATTTCTTTCTGTGTACACCGTCATTAATGGCCAAGAAGAAAGCACGAAGCTTTAGCAAATAGTTTAGGACCAGCAATGTTATTAATTAAGTGTGAGTGAGGGTTGTTCAGAACTATTAATTTTTCATGAAAGTTGCAAGCTAACTCATAATTTTTCAATGGGATGTTGGAAATTGCAATAAAGTATCACCTTGTTGAGAAAAAAAATACAAATGTTGTGAAAGTGACTCCTATTAATATTAATATTATTATTAATATTTTTTTATTAACTTATTATTAAAGTTAAAGTACTTAAACTTAAAGTATTATTATTACATCCCGGTACTGACTTACTGAAACAATTTGAATGCTTAGGCAGGCCCTATACTTATAATATTCTTTGATACACAACGACAGTCATTATTATATAGCAGTATAAACTATTCTATTTCTTTTAAATAATCTAGCCCTTATTAAGGTTAAACCCAGGCCGGCTGTCATCATCAAGATTGTAAACTAAAAATAACAAAAGAACCGGTTTTACAGTTTATTATTAGTCAAGTGAGACAAAGTGGATTCTTATGATTCTAGTTAGTTTTAGTAAGTTTTATATCCTGGTTCATTTTTGTATTTGTTGTTTATTTGATTATGAATTTGTTTGTAAATGGCTCCAAAGATATATATGCTAAAATAATTAGTCAATAATGAAGTAAAAATACTGATGTAGTGAGACTTTATTGGAGCAATCACAGAAACTCTACTGTTAGTGAAATGACACTCTGTTATTTAATCTACTGGAGTACTAGTATATTGTTGTAATTATGAATATTAAAATAGGGGAATAAAGATGCTGGGCAGTGCATGAGCTGCAGTGGTCAGCGACCCATAGCTGTCTGCTGACATCAATGCCAGCTAATCAGAGCTGCCAAGATCCTTCTACACCTCTACGCTGCGATCCTGGATAACAGGCTGCAACGCAACAGGGCAGACTGGCTAAGAATAAGGAATCGAAGAGGAAAGGCTAACCCGGTACCCAAAAAGGCCTGCTGAAGTTGGATGTGTTGGACCGAAAGGTGCAAATATGTCAAGCTGTAAACTAAGACACAACACATTCCGTTCTCCAAGCAACATTCTGCTACTTTCAATGCCCTTTTCAGTGTTTGGTAGCAGGAAATTGAGAATGAACCACAAAGAAGAATACAAAATGGAAGTGATTGTAACACATTTGCAAGGCTTAATTTTATTATATGGAATTGTCATGGCTGGAGATTGGAATAAAGAACTCTGCAAACTTAATTTATTTAATGAAACCACTAGTTCATCCACTGGAAAATTCTGTTCAGATTACTCAGCTGAAGTATGGACACTAATTATTGCTGCAGAAATAATTAGTAACACAACAAGCTGATGCCAGCAGGCAGTATTCCTTACAGATGTAATGTCAGTTCTGTCAGCAGGCAGTATTCCTTACAGATGTAATGTCAGTTCTGTCAGCAGGCAGTATTCCTTACAGATGTAATGTCAGTTTTGTCAGCAGGCAGTATTCCTTACAGATGCAATGTCAGTTCTGTCAGCAGGCAGTATTCCTTACAGATGCAATGTTAGTTCTGCAAGCCCTCAAGAATGATAAACTGCCAGAGCTTAAAAAAGCATTGGGTGAACTAAAAGGCAAGAGAAGGGTATTGATGTAGTGTATACCATCATACTGTGGCATTCCAGGAAATGAGAGAGACAGACAGGTTAGCAAAGGAGGGAGCAACACAAGAACTATGAAGTGGTTTCTCTTTAATCTCTCTCTTCCCATGCGATTTATCATGATCTGGCATTCATTTAAACTTTTCCCCTCCCTCTGTTGGAGTGTTTTTTGGTCTCTGTGCGTCTTCATACTTTTAATGTCCTTAATGTATCTATTGGTGTTCTCATAGCTCCAGTGATAATATATGATAGAAAAACATATTTCAATTTTTTTGTGAAGAGATGGTATACGTTTTGGAAGAAAGAGACATCTCCCTGCTCTAATGAATATATTTTTTGGGTTTAAAGCTTTGTACCTTTTCCCAGGCCTAGAAAGCAGCAGGAAGTTTTAAATACTTACTACGGATAGCCTGGCAAAAAACATTAGCAACATTCCTGTTTGAATACCAGGATTCCATCTACAGGTGTTCCAAATTTAGAGCTGAAGGTGTAAATGGTTAAATGTCTCAGTACTTGGTTGCCTTAATAATTTTCAGTCCAATGTATGTTTTTTTTCTACATTCAGAAATCTGCAGCCACTAGTTTTGTCAGCATTATGCCTCTGTACATCAACGGATTGCAAGTTCTGAAAACACTCACAGTTGACAGCTTTATTCATGCATACCCACATTTTAAGGTTTGAGTTTTTCAATTTTACTATTTACAGAAAAATTCAACTGAAAACAATTTCACAATCTATGCTTCAAAGTTGACAAAATGGCAATTGCTAGAATGAAATCAGAAGAAGACTAGCCATGGTAATACAGAGATGGAACAGCCTGAAGAAATTATGGCAGAGCACCAACAAAATGACAAAAGTAAAAGTCTTTAGAGCCTGTGTTTTTCCTGTGGCAGCTTATGGCTGCGAATCATGGACGATTACCAAAACTTCTAGATAAAGAATCGAATCCTTCGAGTCAAAATGTTACAGAACGACCACAGGCCAATTAGGCTAGAAGTTGATATGGAAGTAGGCCCACAGGAAACAAAACCGCTCCCACATTGGAATTACAAACGAACCGACTGGGACAGATTTGCAAGCCTGACAGATGGGCTGTGTGAAACCATCAACACACGGAATAACAAAATGGTGGAAAGCCTAAGCAAAGCAATAATGCAAGCTGCCACTGAAACCATCCCAAGAGGGGCAATGAAATATTATAAGCCCTATTGGAATGATGAATTGCAGAAAGTGGAAGACGAAGTCACAAATGCTAGGAACATGGCAGAGAGAGAACAATCTATGGAGGCAAATATCACCCTCAAAGCCACCACGGCGAAATACAAATACACTCTAAACCAAACAACAAGAGAAAGCTGGGAAAACAAAACAGAAAGCCTCAATTTAGACAAAGAAGGGAACAAACTATGGAAGTTAGTCAGAGCCATGAATGACAAAAACTTCATCAAACAAACAAATTACAATCAAGCAGGGTGACAACATGCTCAATGGAAAAAAAGCAGCAAACGCCTTTGTTGAACATTATGCCAGAGCAAACTGCATTGATGTCCCTGCAGATAGGCATACAGACATTAGTGAAGAGCAAAAGGGGCACGACAACATCAATTTGGCACCAGAAGAGCATATGATGGCAAAACTAACAATGAATGAAATGGAAGAGACCATGAGAACGTTAAAGAAAAGGAAATCTCCCAGAAAAGACAGGATAACAAACGAAATGCTGATGGGGCTGGGCCAAACAGCAAAGAGGAAACTACTATCAGTCCTGAACCAAAGCTGGAAAAGGGGTATTGTACCCCAGGCATGGAAAGACACAGTACTTGTACCAGTACCAAAGAAAGGAAAAGATAAAACAGATCCAAATGGATACAGGCCTATCAGCCTACTGAGCTGTGTAGGCAAACTGATGGAACGTATGATAAACACCAGACTGATGTGGCATCTGGAAGAAAAACACATACTAATTCCACAGCAAGCAGGCTTTAGACAGCCCAGATCCACCGAGAATTAGGTCATCCTCATAGCCCAGGAAATAGAAGATGCCTACCAGGAGCAAAAACACACAGTAGCGGTTTGGGTGGACCTAGAAAAGGCATTTGACAAAGTCTGGAAAGAGAGTCAAGGTAAGAAGAAGTGAAGTTTGTGGGAAAATGTACAAATGGATCAGTCACTACCTCAAAAACAGAACAGCCAGAGTTCAAGTACAAGGGCAGATGAGCAAAAAGGTGACACTTGAGCAGGGAGTACCCCAAGGGGGAGTACTGTCACCCACACTCTTCCTGGTGTATATAAATAACATAACATAGAATATACCAACAAGAGTCCATAGCTCAATGTTTGCAGACGATCTGGTTATGTCGACCTCTGAAAAGAATCTCACCATAGCTAGTAATCGGATGCAGCAGGCCCTAACATAGCTGGAAGAGTGGGTGAACTCATGGCTGGTCAAAATAAACGAGGAAAAAACAACATGTACGATATTCTCGCTATCAAACAAACCCCAAAACACCAAATTAAGTCTTAACGGCAAATACCTGCAGCCAAATGACAACCCAAACTATCTGGGAGTCACATTTGATCAGCGCATGACATGGAAAAGTCAGATCGAGAGAAACCGAATGAGAGCCAGAGAAATAATGGCAATCATGAGGAAACTTGCTGGCACAAGCTGGGGAGCAGATGAAAGTATACTAAAGAAACTGTACACTGGAAGAGAGACCAATTCTCGAGTATGGCATTGCGGCATGGACAACAGCAGCAAAGGCGAACTTCGATAAAATTAGCAAACTCCAAAACTAAGTCATTAGAGTTATGAAGGAGGCATGAAGTCACAGCCAATTGTAGAACTTGAAAAGATTACAAAACTGCAATCCATGACCGACTGCAGAGCCCAGCAGCAAGCAGAGAAACTCAGAAGACTGACTGACCATCCAATGCACCATAGACTAAACAATTTGGGAAATGGGAAACTAAACCGGAGAAACTTTGCAGAAATAGCCAAAGCAAAGATGCACGAAGACCCCATGAACGCACTAACAATACCAAAGCCCATCCCTACTGTATGAAAACCTACCTGGAGGCAGCATATATTTCCAGAGGTGGTAGAAAATATACCAGGTATTGGAAACAAAAATTGCCAGACTGAAAAAGAAAGAAGAGATACTTCCCTGAGCGGTTCTGTAACAAACACAACACAGAACGGAGGGGCAGGAGCATTCCTGAGCCTACCAAATGGCAGAAAAATAACACTATCAGTGGCTACTGGAAAATACACAAGCAATTTCAGAGCGGAGGCAGAGGCACTGAGGGCGGCAGTGGAAGAAATGGTGACAGGTAAAAGGAATGAAAGCCATATAGTCCTGCTTACAGATGCCCTGGCCGTAGTCACAGCACTAAAAACACAGAAAAATACTGAACTAAATGATTTAAGAGCAGTACTCTGTCAACTATGCCAGCAGTCCGCAGCAAAAAGGGTAGTGGTACAGTGGGTTCCATCCCACTGCAACATCCAAGGCAACGAGGAGGCAGACAGACTGGCAAAAGAAGGTGCAAGACTACCACAACCAGATACTAGTATGACATACGAAGAGTCAAAACGGCTTATTAGAGCTAGATACATGACCAAATGGGAAACCGAACATACTGGCTACACAAAAAACGATGCCTATTACCAGTTGAACAGAAGAGAGCAGGTCGTGGTCTTCAGACTTCACACTGGCCACAATAGACTGAGGTAGCACCTATTCAACAAATTGAAGATAGGTGGCACTGACGAATGCCCATGTGGTACCGAGAAAATGGCTGCTGAGCATTTGCTGCAAAACTGCCCGACATACGAGGATCAGAGAGAGCAGATGTGGCCATCATTAGTGGCAACACTAGACAAGCTCTATGGCAGTGTCGATAGCCTCAGGATGACCGCCGCTTTTTTTCGAAAAAAATTAAGGTCGACGTCTGACAGCGTAAGAAGAAGAATCCTTCGAGTCAAAAAATTACAGAAAGATCCTCAGAATACCCTGGACAGAGAAAATCACAAATATAGACATTCGGCGAGGAGCATAGATGAGAACTGGTTTAACAATTCTATTTGGCGAGAAAATGTAAATACTTTGGTCACATCAAGAGACACAGCGGTGTTGAGAGGACAGTGATGGAAGGTATGGTGCCAGACAAAAGAGGTAGGGGTAGATCAAGAAGACGATGGCACCAAGATATCCAGGTGTGACTGGAGTTTTGGCAAGAGAAAGAGTTTCATTCAGACAGACTGTGATGGGAACGACGTTCTATACAGGACATGCTACATGATGATGATGAGAAGACTGCTTTAGTGGTACCCAGGGAGGACAGAATAGTACAGTTGCAATTTTCTAAGCATGTCATAAAGGGAAAATTATGAAGGTTGTTCATTGGGCTGGCAACCTCAGCGTATAGACTAAATTGCTACAGAAACCACCAATTCAAATGGAAATGGGTTCATAGAAATGTCTTTACACCAGAACGTCTCCAGATGTCCTCATTGCTTAAAGTGTTGAAGACAATGCATGAACTCCATAGTTCCTGTGGACGCTCAAAAATGTTCCCCTGACTTTGTCAGGTACCCATTTACAGATGGTGGAACTGCAAGGAGCCCATTTGAAGCCCTGTCGTGACATCTTTACATTCGCGTTGAAAATATAATATAAAAATATAAACACGTTTGGCCCATTAACCGCACCTGGATCAAAACAAAGCTCACATAATGGCCGCTAGGTCTTCACCAGGGACAAAGAACAACTGAAAACGTCCAAGGGACCACAACAAAATCAGCCTTCAGCAATGCTGTTAAAAAAACAATTTAGGTATAGTCAGATACCACACTGACTGACAAAAAAAATATAAAGCCCTCTATTGATTTGTTGGGTCTAATAGTGAACGGGTGCTGGTATTAGACCCTCGGAAGACAGGTCAGTCTTACCCTACTGATGACAGGGCGTTGCTACGGTAATCCTGCTCAATTAGAGAGGAGTCGCAGACATTTGTCCACGTACTAGGCTCATAAACCAATGGCGCGAGGCTACCATTTGAGGGATTACGGCCGAACACCTCTAAGCCGGAATCCCGCCCTAAATCTCCGCACCACTGTGATTGGAGGCTACGATATGGTTGGGACCTGGGGCTCGCGTCTTAGCCCGACCCAGTCGAGCCGCAGAAAAAGGTCTCTGCCGTCCGCCGATCAAAGCGGGCGGGAAGCTGCGCGATTGTCACCCCATACAGCGATGAGGTATGAAACCACTAGTAGAAGACTTAGTTCTCGGTCGGGGTGTCGTAAGCAGTAGATCAGCTACCTCACTGCGAACTGCTGAGACTCAACCTTTGACCATGAGATATGTCCGCACACCAGGCGAACATCATCTCCGTGCCATGACCAGGCTTGTCCCTTGGTCAAAAGCACTCCTTCGAGAGGAATCACAGGTCGCTGACATTTGGTCCACGTGCTTGGCTGATAAGCCAATGGTGCGAAGCTACCATCTGAGGGACTACGGCCGAACGCCTCTAAGCCAGAATCCCGCCCTAAATCTCATCACCGCTGTGATGGGAGGCTACGCCTTGGCTGGGACCTGGGCCCGGTCAAGCCGCAGAAATGCACCTGGTTAAATGCACTCCTAGCGCTAAAAAGCCAGAAAAACACTGAGCTTAATGACTTAAGAGCAGCACTCTGCAAACTGTGCCAGCAGTCCGCACCAAAAAGGGTAGTGGTACAGTGGGTTCCGTCACACTGCAACATCCAAGGCAACGAGGAGGCAGACAGACTGGCAAAAGAAGGTGCAAGACTACCACAAACAGATACCAGTATGACGTACGAAGAGTCAAAACGGCTTATCAAAACCAGATACATGACCAAATGGGAAACCGAACATACTGGTTACACCAAAAACGATGCCTATTACCAGCTGAACCGAAGAGAGCAGGTCGTTGTCTTCAGACTTCGCACTGGCCACAACAGACTGAGGTACCACCTATTCAACAAATTGAAGATAGGGTGTACCGACGAATGCCCGTGCGGTACTGGTAAAATGACCGCTGAACATCTGCTGCAGAACTGCCCGACATACGAGGATCAGAGAGAGCAGATGTGGCCATTACCAGTGGAACTGCAAGACAAGCTCTATGGCAGTGGCGACAGCCTCAGGATGACCGCCGCTTTTTTCCAAAAAATAATGGTTACTGTCTGACTGTGTACGCAGAAGAAGAAGAAGAAATGCACTCCTGCCTCGCTCTTTGCCTCTGTCTGCTATCAGTCATTCCAATGGACGCAGAAGAGATGCAGGCCAGCGGACATTGCACCCCTTGCCCTATTGTGACAACCTCCCTGGTGGCGGGGAATGCTAGGCGTGCCATCACTGCAGATGAGCCGAGAAAATAAAGGGAGCAAAGAGATACCTCACTCACATACATATGTTACATTTCTGGCAAGACGTGACGATCCTGGGACATAGTCACACTGGACTGCCTCTCTTCCGGGATAGTACAAACTAGTACGTACATAGTCCATCGTATTATATCATTGACAAACCCTATAGACACGAGTGGGGAAGACTCGATAGTCCTGCAAGACAACTTCCCTAAGAGAGACAACTCTGACCAAAAACAAGTGCTGCCTTGCAGATAGGCTGGGGACAGCCAAAGGCTAAGGAGGGCAATTCTACAGAAACGCCTGTTGAAATCGGATGCACTGAGCCACAGGCGTAACAAAATAAAACAGTGCAACGTATATCGTTGTAAACAGCGTACGATGAAGAAGAAGAAGATACCACACTAATTAAATTGCTGGTGTTTTCTCTTACACTTGTGATCCACAGTACTGTCGCAGCCCACCATATTGTAACTAAATTTTGTTTTCACTAATGCTAAACCTTCCATTATTTGTTTTTACATAAATCATTTACTTTTAATATATTATCTAGGAATCCTCAGTTCTCTGTTTATATTCTCTATTTACTAAGAATTCTCAGTTTATTTTCTCAATTTTCAAAGAATCCTCATTTCTCAGTTTATATTCTTTATTTTCAAAGAATCCTCATTTCTCAGTTTATATTTTCTATTTTATAGGAATCCTCAGTTCTCTGTTTAAATTCTCTATTATTCAGGAATCCTCAGACTCTCTGTTTATATTCTCTAATTTCAAAGAATCCTCATTTCTCAATTTATACTTTCTATTTTATAGGAATCCTCAGTTCTCTGTTTAAATTCTCTATTATTCAGGAATCAGACTCTCTGTTTATATTCTCTATTTTCTAAGAATCCTCATTTCTCTGTTAATATTCTCTATTCTTCAGGAATCCTCATTTCTCTGTTAATATTCTCTATTCTTCAGGAATCCTCATTTCTCTGTTAATATTCTCTATTCTTCAGGAATCCTCATTTCTCTGTTAATATTCTCTATTCTTCAGGAATCCTCATTTCTCTGTTAATATTCTCTATTCTTCAGGAATCCTCATTTCTCTGTTAATATTCTCTATTCTTCAGGAATCCTCAAACTCTATGTTCCATATTTTCTAGGAATCCTCAGATGCTCTGTTAAAACAAGAAGTAAGAGTGGTGGACCCTAAGCAGCTTCTGTATGTTGGCCAGAGAGAAGTAGCTGGAGCATCTCCTTCAGATGGTGAGTTCAGTTGTTGTACATTCTTTTACAAATCATGAAACTGGAAATCTTCTTCTCCTTTTTTTGTTTCTTACTTCTTTGGCATTCGTCCTAGAAAGGACGTTGTGCAGTAGTTTACAGCGAGGCTACGGTATATGCACTTTTTGGCCAACAGACTCAGTTTCAGCTGGGTTTTTTTTTGGGGTGTTAGATTTGCCTTTTATCTATGATCCCGTGTGGACAGCGTGGGCTAGTGGTTAAGTGGCACGGCTCAAAACCCGAAGGTTTTGGGTTCGATCCCCTTCACAGCACCGGCCGTTACCCCGGGGAAGCAAACCCTTAGAAAATGCAGGAGAAAGCAGACCCTTACATAAAATACACGCTGAAGTCGGATGCACTGGACTGACAGACTCAAAATAAAAACCACAGTGCAACGCACACCGTCTTGGGAATTTGAGAAATAAGGCGAAACGGAGAAAAAAAAAATCTATGACCTTTTTCTCTTAGTGAGACTACATTAGTGTAGCCTTTATCAAGGGCCACTACTCGGAGGTGCAAGAGGGTCATGGTCAGCTCTGATTCGCTGAATCTGCTGCAAACAAGATGCTGAGCATTGCATGAGATATAGTGGTCAATAACCCAAAGCTGACTGCTAACGTCAGGGCTAGCGACCTAGAGCTGCCAAGACACTTCTCCACCTCCGTCTGGTGATCCTGAATAACAGGGCAGACTGGCTAGGGAGAAACAATCGAAAAAGGAAGACTAACCCGGTACCAAAAAATACCATGCTGAGGTTGGATGTGTCAGACCGAATGGTGCAAATATCGCAGTCAAGCTGTAAACTACAACACATTGCATTCTGTTCTCCGGACCACATCCTGGTACTAGCAAAACCCTTTTCAAGGCTTGGTAGCGGACGTTTAAGAACGAAACAGAAGAAAAAGACAGCTGCATCTTTGCCACCGCCGATTCTCTCCGTAATCATGAAATTGGTAATTTTATTATTATCTCTTCGCTCCTTTCAAAGCATTTGGTCATTGCTGTACCTAGATCTTTATAGGGAAGAAAAAATTAAAATTACCTGGTTTACGTGGCATACTAGGGAGGATATGGCATTAATCCCATATTTTTCTTTGAAAACAAAGGTTTGTTTGTTTGTGACAATGATCACAAAACAAGTATTTATCCGTACTCGAGTAACCATGCACAAACAGAAAATAAAGTGAATTAAAATAACATCTTTTGTTGTATATTTACTCAAGTGTAGATAAACACTTGTCTTGGGATCGTTGTCGTGAACAAATATTCTTTGTTTGCAACTTGCTACCTTGAAGTTTCCACGTATTCCTTTTACTTTTCATTAACTTTTTACAGTCCAACCTAATTGGTTAGATTTGTTTCTTAAGACACAGATCTTATGAATTAAGCCAGACTGTAAATGGTAAAGACATGAATCTAATCAGTTTGGCAGGACTGTAAAGTGTGACTGTAGACTGTAAGTCCGTAATCGATGACAGACAACACGACCTGACGAAATAGGATGAACAGAGGCATTGTTCCAAGTCGGCAGCAGCTATGGTCTTGAGTGCTCCTAACCCTCTCTTGCATCTTTGTACAATATGATCAACATGGCAGTTATAGGAAAGAATGCGATCAAAAGTCACTCCGAGGTATTTCAACCTGTCGCACCTGTCAATGGTGCAACCATCAAAAGTGATGCCCGGGAGCTCGGATTTTACTATGAAATTATTCAAAGAGCATCACATCATGCAGGCTTTGTTCGGATTGATCTTGGATCTTGAGTCGCTGCACCACTGTGAGATTGCTTGTGAGTTTCCTGGATGTCTTTGACCAACTCTTGCCTGTCTGAGCCAGTCCTGTACATTAGGATGTCATCGGCAAATGTCAACGTTCGCCCTGTCCCTGGGGGTTGAATATTGGCCAGTTTTACTGTGTAAATGTTGAACAGCACTGGTGAGAGCGCAGACCCTTGAGGCAGTCCTGGACATATTCGTCTCAGTTCTGATTTCCACGATCCCACACGTAGCGTAACTGTTCTTTCCATCAGGGCAGCTGATACCCAACTAACCAGCCACGGGTTTAATCCACACTGCTGCAGACAGGTAATTAAGGTCCAGAAATTGACACGGTTGTATGCGTCTTCCAGGTCAAGTGCCACCGTGACTATATCTTGCTTTGACTGAAACCCCTCGTACACATCATACGTGAAAGTTCCAGCATTAGTCCAGGTCTTCTTCGCTGTTCTATAGCTGCCCAGCGTATCGGGTAGAATCTGCTCTCATTAAAGGTAGGCCATTATTTTCCTGGTCACTATCAAGCAATTTTCCAAATACATTTTGTTTGGTGATTATTCATTAGCTGCTGAGAAGCGTGGAGTCCTTACCAGGTTCAGGGAGTGGGCACAGATAGCTATGAAGCCAGTCCTCAGGCACATATGCCTTCTCTATAGTGTGGTTGAACTCCTTCACCATATTTCTTATCTCTGTCTCATCCAACTGCTTGATGTGGCAATACTGTACTCCATCAGGACCTGCGGCAGTGTTTTTGCTTGTACATAGGCTATTTACGACCTCCGCCTTGGTGATAAGGTCTACATAAGCCTCTCACCTGATAGCTGCGTCCAAGATGCCTTTCCGAGTTTCCTGACGTGCATCTCTGTCACCTTTGTCAGTCTGGGCAACATATCGACTGAAAAAACTCAGACCCTTCTCTTCATCTGTCTTCAGGAGCCTTCCTGTGGTGTCTTGAATGTTGGAGATCTTTCAAACAAACCCCAAAACACCAAAATATGTCTTAACGGCAAATACCTGTGGCCAAACGACAACCCAAACTACCTGGGAGTCACATTTGATCGGTGCATGACATGGAAAAGTCAGATCGAGAGAAACCGAATGAGAGCCAGACAAAGGATGGCAAACATGAGGAAACTTTCTGGCACAAGCTGGGGAGCAGACGAAAGTATACTAAAGAAAATGTACACTGGAAGAGTGAGACCAGTTCTCGAGTATAGCATTGCGGCATGGACAACAGCAGCAAAGGCGAACTTCGATAAAATTAGCAAACTTCAAAACCAAGCCATGAGAGTTATAACAGGAGGCATGAAGTCAACGCCAATTGTAGAACTTGAAAAGATTACAAAACTGCAATCCATGACCGACAGAAGAGACTGCAGAGCCCAGAAGCAAGCAGAGAAACTCAGAAGACTGACTGACCATCCAATGCACCAGAGACTAAAAAATTTGGGAAATGGGAAACTAAAGCGGAGAAACTTTGCAGAAATAGCCAAAGCAAAGATACACGAAGACCCCATGAACGCACTAACAACACCAAAGCCCATCCCTACTGTACGAAAACCTACCTGGAGGCAGCATATATTTCCAGAGGTGGTAGAAAATATACCAGGTATTGGAAACAAAAACAGCCAGAATGAAAAAGAAAGAAGAGATACAACCCTGAGGTACATAACGAAAAACTACCCAAGCATGGACTGGACCCATGCATACACCGACGGTTCTGTAACAAACACAACACAGAACGGAGGGGCAGGGGTATTCCTGAGCCTACAAAATGGCAGAAAAATAACACTGGAAAATACACAAGCAATTTCAGAGCGGAGGCAGGGACACTGAGGGCTGCAGTAGAAGAAATGGTGACAGGTAAAAGGAATGAAAGCCAAATAGTCCTGCTTACAGATGCCCTGGCCATAGTCACAGCACTAAAAAGCCAGAAAAATACTGAACTTAATGATTTAAGAGCAGTACTCTGTCAACTATGCCAGCAGTCCGCACCAAAAAGAGTAATGGTACATGGGTTCCATCCCACTGTAACATCCAAGGCAACGAGGAGGCAGACAGACTGGCAAAAGAAGGTGCAAGACTACCACAACCAGATACTAGTGTGACATACGAAGAGTCAAAAAGGCTTATTAGAGCTAGATACATGACCAAATGGGAAATAGAACATAATGGTTACAAAAAAAACAATGCCTTTTACCAGTTCAACAGAAGAGAGCAGGTCGTGGTTTTTCAGACTTCGCACTGGCCACAATAGACTGAGTTACCACCTATTCAACAAATTGAAGATAGATGGCACTGACGAATGATCGTGTGGTACCGGGAAAATGACCGCTGAACATTTGCTACAAAACTGCCCGACATACGAGGATCAGAGAAAGCAGATGTGGCCATCACCAGTGCCAACACATGACAAGCTCTATGGCAGTGTCGACAGCCTCAGGATGACCGCTTCTGTTTGGGAAAAAATACAGGTTGACGTCTGACAGTCTGACAGCGTACGACAATGAAGAAGAAGAACGTTGGAGATAAGCTGGCTTGTAGTCTTTCCATTCATCTTTCGATGCATGTGCCAGAACTTCTGGAGGGTATTATCATTACCCACACCTGTGATGAACTCCTCCCATTGCTCGCTTTTGGGCTCCCTAGCTTGAGTCCACCAGGGTGGTTGGACAAATGGGGATCTAGTGGTTCTGCGTCCGATCATCTGGCGCAGTTTGTTCACTACATTAAACTGTTCATACGTGAATCTGACCACCTGTTTGGCTTTCCGGTGTCTGGTGTGTTTTCCTCTGGGTATAAGTATGACACACGGCAGGTGGTCGCTCTCTTGTGCCCCTAATATGTCCCAGCGTGTGGATGGAGCAACATCACTGGATATAAGAGCCAGGTTGATGACCCCGTCCGTATCTCCCGGTCGAGATGCTATTCTAGTTGGACGTCCGTCATTCACGACAGTGTGGTATGTGTGGACTAATGCCTGGCTCAAGGATACCCCTTGCCTATTTTCAGTGGCATTTCCCCACTCCTTTGACCTAGCATTAAAGTCACCTGCAATGAGGCACTTTTTGCTCTGCGATTCTGACAACTCCGACAGAACTGTCACACTGTACGTCCTCGAAGAGGTGATCTACGTGAGCGTATACGTTGTAGAAAATCCATTCTTGGTTGTTGATTGTTACCACAATCCCTTGTAGCTCGACATCCTCAATTTTACAGGTGCTAGTATCTATTCACGTATGGGGAAGTTCTTGCTTCACATACATTGCCAGTCCCCGCTTACCGGGCCCGTATGGATCATTGTAGCACCTGTATCCTGGACACTTGATGGTAACATTCTCCTTCAAGCAGGTCTCCTGGATCATGAAGATGTCAAAGCAAGATGGCTGCTTCCTCTTTTTACAGCAACGGTTCACCCGTCAAATACACAAGGATATGAAGTTAGGTCACGTTCAAGGTCGGTTTAAGTGTGTTTGTGTAGCTCTTCCTTCACGCCTGGCGAGCCGCACAAAGTAAATCAACGTTATTGCTACTTTTAGCCAAATTTAACATGTCCTATTACAGTAGACTGAGTAGTATCCACGCTACACGTTCCAAATAACAACAGTACTCTCTAAACAGCTAATGACAGCGTGATAAAAATGGCGGAGACAGCCGATCACAAACCGAGAAGAGGAGACTCATTAGTCCCACAGGCAACTTTTCTAGGAGAAGGAAAACTCTGATGACAAACCACACATAAGAGTCATCGCGGGAGCTACGGAGATCGTGCATGACGTCAAATGTCTCCAGCAAATGGCGCTAAGGAAGGTGGATGCAGAAGGAGAGGAAGGGGAGACAAGAGGAGAGAGAGAAAGAAAATAGCCGAAAAGAGAAAATGTAGAAGAAAGTCAGATAGACTTGGGTTAAAAAATGTACGAATAGGCTACTGGAATTGCCGCAGCACTACCCAACGCGAAGTGATTCTCCAAAAATGAGTGTACAATTTCAACACAAATCTAATCAATTTAGACTGGACTGTAAAGGGTTAAGATATGAATCTAATCAATTCAGATTCAACTAAAGAGTTAAGACACAAATCTAATCAATTTAGACTGGACTGTAAAGGGTTGAGAGATGAATCTAATCAATTTAGACATGAATGTAAAGGGTTAATAGATGAATCTAATCAATTTAGACATGAATGTAAAGGGTTAACAGATGAATCTAATCAATTTAGACATGAATGTAAAGGGTTAACAGATGAATCTAATCAATTTAGACATGAATGTAAAGGGTTAACAGATTAATCTAATCAATTTAGACATGAATGTAAAGGGTTAAAAGATTAATCTAATCAATTTAGACATGAATGTAAAGGGTTAACCAACCAGCACATTAGGGATGATGTGATCAGCATCACACTGGCTGCTGTTTCTTTCTGAGAATTATTCTGGTACCCAATTTTTTTTAGGCTGGATTGACCCCCCTGGGTTGTTTGTAATACAAAACATTATCCTGCATCAACTGAGGATTGAATTTAGATCACTCGGCTGGGCTGCCAGTGCACTAACCACTGCGATACACCAAATTATTCTTGCAATGGCAATGGTGGTTTCTGTAGTAATATGTAGTCACATGCCAAAACTGGCCAATCAACAGCTATTTGTTACTCCATCTTGCTTGGTTGGTTATTGATTCAGCAGCCTGTGGGCCTTTGGCCCTTTGTCATATAGTCATATCTGCAAGTGTTTGTGAGCTACTGTTACCTTATAGAATGTTCCATTTGTCTGTCCTCGGAAGAAGAAATTCTTTCCTAACACTGTCAAGCGTCAGACATTCAAAAAAATGATGTTTAACAGTTTAATAGGGATTTGTGCATTGCCGGCACTCCAAAGTTCTTGTTGTGAATGCCCACAATGAGTAGGTCTATGCTTTTGTGTGCCCTAAAAAGGACATTTAGTGGCGGGTTGCAGTAACTTTCCTCATGTCCCGATCGTGCTGGTGAAGGTGGACTGTGGTCCTCCAGGCGGTAGTGCTATGCTTGGCTTCATCTTCGTGTCGCTCACTACTACGGGAATCATGTCAATTCCTTGCTAGCCAGATTGCCAAGAAGAACAGTCCATTTCCAGGAAGGGCTGCGCTGAAGCTTAGGTGACGGTCTTGGCCAGTATATTTTGCCTGACCCTGACTAACATGTCTGATCAGTATGTTGTGCCTGACCAGATGTTAGTCTTCTTTTCCGCACTCCGGAGTCTGTTGTGGTTTGATTCTATTCAAGTGACTGTTGTATGTGTTTAGTGTGAAGCTCAAGAATTGTTCTTTGATATCTCCTCTTCAGGATGTTTATGTTGTCCATCTTTGTAAATGTTACTTCCCAAATAGCAAAAATTATGCACTTCTTCAATTATTTGAATCATCTGTAGGTCTTGTGTATTTAGAGGTCTGATGTATTTGGAGATCTCATGTATTTGGAGGTCTGATGTATTTTGGTTTACTTTTTCAGAAACAATATCTATCCTTGGATCCGAGGATGCTACGACCTGTCACATAGCTGTTCTCAGACATACAGGTAAGTGAGTTTAGATATCAGCAGATGGAAGAATCACTGCAGAAATCCAACAAAGATACAAGATTGCAAATAAAATTATTGGACAATTATCAGCAATACTAAATTGCAAGCATGTGGCCAGTATATTGACCCTGGCGCGACGTCCTGGTCAGCATTTTGTGCCTGACTGGACTAGCATCTCATCTCCTTGAAGAAAGAGATGTTAATACTAAGTCACGGAGGTCTGATGATTTAGGTGAGCCAATCCTTTAAAAAACTATGGCGCGCCGTTCGCGTCTATTTATCAGTTGTGGGGCGCGGGAAAAAGATGTAAATTTTAACTTAACAGTGGAGGTAAGACAAACACTTGCGCCTCAAGAATGCATCTACTAATTAGGTCTTTTCTTCTTCTTTGCGTTCAGGATCTTTTGGTCATGCTATATCTGCAGGCCAGTCGCCATGATGAAGTCTGTAGTCTTCACTAGGTCGGAGCGGCTAGTCGCCATGATGAAGTCTGTAGTCTTCACTAGGTCGGAGCGGCTAGTCGCCATGATGAAGTCTGTAGTCTTCACTAGGTCGGAGCGGCTAGTCGCCATGATGAAGTCTGTAGTCTTCACTAGGTCGGAGCGGCTATTCGCCATGATGAAGTCTGTAGTCTTCACTAGGTCGGAGCGGCTAGTCGCCATGATGAAGTCTGTAGTCTTCACTAGGTCAGAGCGGCTAGTCGCCATGATGAAGTCTCTAGTCTTCACTAGGTCGGAGCGGCTAGTCGCCATGGTGAAGTCTGTAGTCTTCACTAGGTCGGAGCGGCTAGTCGCCATGGTGAAGTCTGTAGTCTTCACTAGGTCGGAGCGGCTAGTCGCCATGATGAAGTCTGTAGTCTTCACTAGGTCGGAGCGGCTAGTCGCCATGATGAAGTCTGTAGTCTTCACTAGGTCGGAGCGGCTAGTCGCCATGATGAAGTCTGTAGTCTTCACTAGGTCGGAGCGGCTAGTCGCCATGATGAAGTCTGTAGTCTTCACTAGGTCGGAGCGGCTAGTCGCCATGGTGAAGTCTGTAGTCTTCACTAGGTCGGAGCGGCTAGTCGCCATGATGAAGTCTGTAGTCTTCACTAGGTCGGAGCGGCTAGTCGCCATGATGAAGTCTGTAGTCTTCACTAGGTCGGAGCGGCTAGTCGCCATGATGAAGTCTGTAGTCTTCACTAGGTCGGAGCGGCTAGTCGCCATGATGAAGTCTGTAGTCTTCACTAGGTCGGAGCGGCTAGTCGCCATGATGAAGTCTGTAGTCTTCACTAGGTCGGAGCGGCTAGTCGCCATGATGAAGTCTGTAGTCTTCACTAGGTCGGAGCGGCTAGTCGCCATGATGAAGTCTGTAGTCTTCATTAGGTCGGAGCGGCTAGTCGCCATGATGAAGTCTGTAGTCTTCACTAGGTCGGAGCGGCTAGTCGCCATGATGAAGTCTGTAGTCTTCACTAGGTCGGAGCGGCTAGTCGCCATGATGAAGTCTGTAGTCTTCACTAGGTCGGAGCGGCTAGTCGCCATGATGAAGTCTGTAGTCTTCACTAGGTCGGAGCGGCTAGTCGCCATGATGAAGTCTGTAGTCTTCACTAGGTCGGAGCGGCTAGTCGCCATGATGAAGTCTGTAGTCTTCACTAGGTCGGAGCGGCTAGTCGCCATGATGAAGTCTGTAGTCTTCACTAGGTCGGAGCGGCTAGTCGCCATGATGAAGTCTGTAGTCTTTACTAGGTCGGAGCGGCTAGTCGCCATGATGAAGTCTGTAGTCTTCACTAGGTCGGAGCGGCTAGTCGCCATGATGAAGTCTGTAGTCTTCACTAGGTCGGAGCGGCTAGTCGCCATGGTGAAGTCTGTAGTCTTCACTAGGTCGGAGCGGCCAGTCGCCATGGTGAAGTCTGTAGTCTTCACTAGGTCGGAGCGGCTAGTCGCCATGGTGAAGTCTGTAGTCTTCACTAGGTCGGAGCGGCTAGTCGCCATGATGAAGTCTGTAGTCTTCACTAGGTCGGAGCGGCTAGTCGCCATGATGAAGTCTGTAGTCTTCACTAGGTCGGAGCGGCTAGTCGCCATGATGAAGTCTGTAGTCTTCACTAGGTCGGAGCGGCTAGTCGCCATGATGAAGTCTGTAGTCTTCACTAGGTCGGAGCGGCTAGTCGCCATGATGAAGTCTGTAGTCTTCACTAGGTCGGAGCGGCTAGTCGCCATGATGAAGTCTGTAGTCTTCACTAGGTCGGAGCGGCTAGTCGCCATGATGAAGTCTGTAGTCTTCACTAGGTCGGAGCGGCTAGTCGCTATGGTGAAGTCTGTAGTCTTCACTAGGTCGGAGCGGCTAGTCGCCATGATGAAGTATGTAGTCTTCACTAGGTCGGAGCGGCTAGTCGCCATGATGAAGTCTGTAGTCTTCACTAGGTCGGAGCGGCTAGTCGCCATGATGAAGTCTGTAGTCTTCACTAGGTCGGAGCGGCTAGTCGCCATGATGAAGTCTGTAGTCTTCACTAGGTCGGAGCGGCTAGTCGCCATGATGAAGTCTGTAGTCTTCACTAGGTCGGAGCGGCTAGTCGCCATGATGAAGTCTGTAGTCTTCACTAGGTCGGAGCGGCTAGTCGCCATGATGAAGTCTGTAGTCTTCACTAGGTCGGAGCGGCTAGTCGCCATGATGAAGTCTGTAGTCTTCACTAGGTCGGAGCGGCTAGTCGCCATGATGAAGTCTGTAGTCTTCACTAGGTCGGAGCGGCTAGTCGCCATGATGAAGTCTGTAGTCTTCACTAGGTCGGAGCGGCTAGTCGCCATGATGAAGTCTGTAGTCTTCACTAGGTCGGAGCGGCTAGTCGCCATGATGAAGTCTGTAGTCTTCACTAGGTCGGAGCGGCTAGTCGCCATGATGAAGTCTGTAGTCTTCACTAGGTCGGAGCGGCTAGTCGCCATGATGAAGTCTGTAGTCTTCACTAGGTCGGAGCGGCTAGTCGCCATGATGAAGTCTGTAGTCTTCACTAGGTCGGAGCGGCTAGTCGCCATGATGAAGTCTGTAGTCTTCACTAGGTCGGAGCGGCTAGTCGCCATGATGAAGTCTGTAGTCTTCACTAGGTCGGAGCGGCTAGTCGCCATGATGAAGTCTGTAGTCTTCACTAGGTCGGAGCGGCTAGTCGCCATGATGAAGTCTGTAGTCTTCACTAGGTCGGAGCGGCTAGTCGCCATGATGAAGTCTGTAGTCTTCACTAGGTCGGAGCGGCTAGTCGCCATGATGAAGTCTGTAGTCTTCACTAGGTCGGAGCGGCTAGTCGCCATGATGAAGTCTGTAGTCTTCACTAGGTCGGAGCGGCTAGTCGCCATGATGAAGTCTGTAGTCTTCACTAGGTCGGAGCGGCTAGTCGCCATGATGAAGTCTGTAGTCTTCACTAGGTCGGAGCGGCTAGTCGCCATGATGAAGTCTGTAGTCTTCACTAGGTCGGAGCGGCTAGTCGCCATGATGAAGTCTGTAGTCTTCACTAGGTCGGAGCGGCCAGTCGCCATGATGAAGTCTGTAGTCTTCACTAGGTCGGAGCGGCCAGTCGCCATGATGAAGTCTGTAGTCTTCACTAGGTCGGAGCGGCCAGTCGCCATGATGAAGTCTGTAGTCTTCACTAGGTCGGAGCGGCCAGTCGCCATGATGAAGTCTGTAGTCTTCACTAGGTCGGAGCGGCTAGTCGCCATGATGAAGTCTGTAGTCTTCACTAGGTCGGAGCGGCTAGTCGCCATGATGAAGTCTGTAGTCTTCACTAGGTCGGAGCGGCCAGTCGCCATGATGAAGTCTGTAGTCTTCACTAGGTCGGAGCGGCCAGTCGCCATGGTGAAGTCTGTAGTCTTCACTAGGTCGGAGCGGCTAGTCGCCATGGTGAAGTCTGTAGTCTTCACTGGGTCGGAGCGGCTAGTCGCCATGATGAAGTCTGTAGTCTTCACTGGGTCGGAGCGGCTAGTCGCCATGATGAAGTCTGTAGTCTTCACTAGGTCGGAGCGGCTAGTCGCCATGATGAAGTCTGTAGTCTTCACTAGGTCGGAGCGGCTAGTCGCCATGATGAAGTCTGTAGTCTTCACTAGGTCGGAGCGGCTAGTCGCCATGATGAAGTCTGTAGTCTTCACTAGGTCGGAGCGGCTAGTCGCCATGATGAAGTCTGTAGTCTTCACTAGGTCGGAGCGGCTAGTCGCCATGATGAAGTCTGTAGTCTTCACTAGGTCGGAGCGGCTAGTCGCCATGATGAAGTCTGTAGTCTTCACTAGGTCGGAGCGGCTAGTCGCCATGATGAAGTCTGTAGTCTTCACTAGGTCGGAGCGGCTAGTCGCCATGATGAAGTCTGTAGTCTTCACTAGGTCGGAGCGGCTAGTCGCCATGATGAAGTCTGTAGTCTTCACTAGGTCGGAGCGGCCAGTCGCCATGATGAAGTCTGTAGTCTTCACTAGGTCGGAGCGGCCAGTCGCCATGATGAAGTCTGTAGTCTTCACTAGGTCGGAGCGGCTAGTCGCCATGATGAAGTCTGTAGTCTTCACTAGGTCGGAGCGGCTAGTCGCCATGATGAAGTCTGTAGTCTTCACTAGGTCGGAGCGGCTAGTCGCCATGATGAAGTCTGTAGTCTTCACTAGGTCGGAGCGGCCAGTCGCCATGATGAAGTCTGTAGTCTTCACTAGGTCGGAGCGGCCAGTCGCCATGGTGAAGTCTGTAGTCTTCACAAGGTCGGAGCGGCTAGTCGCCATGATGAAGTCTGTAGTCTTCACTAGGTCGGAGCGGCTAGTCGCCATGATGAAGTCTGTAGTCTTCACTAGGTCGGAGCGGCTAGTCGCCATGATGAAGTCTGTAGTCTTCACTAGGTCGGAGCGGCTAGTCGCCATGATGAAGTCTAGTCTTCACTAGGTCGGAGCGGCTAGTCGCCATGGTGAAGTCTGTAGTCTTCACTAGGTCGGAGCGGCTAGTCGCCATGGTGAAGTCTGTAGTCTTCACTAGGTCGGAGCGGCTAGTCGCCATGATGAAGTCTGTAGTCTTCACTAGGTCGGAGCGGCTAGTCGCCATGATGAAGTCTGTAGTCTTCACTAGGTCGAAGCGGCTAGTCGCCATGATGAAGTCTGTAGTCTTCACTAAGTCGGAGCGGCTAGTCGCCATGATGAAGTCTGTAGTCTTCACTAGGTCGGAGCGGCTAGTCGCCATGGTGAAGTCTGTAGTCTTCACTAGGTCGGAGCGGCCAGTCGCCATGATGAAGTCTGTAGTCTTCACTAGGTCGGAGCGGCCAGTCGCCATGATGAAGTCTGTAGTCTTCACTAGGTCGGAGCGGCCAGTCGCCATGATGAAGTCTGTAGTCTTCACTAGGTCGGAGCGGCTAGTCGCCATGATGAAGTCTGTAGTCTTCACTAGGTCGGAGCGGCTAGTCGCCATGATGAAGTCTGTAGTCTTCACTAGGTCGGAGCGGCTAGTCGCCATGATGAAGTCTGTAGTCTTCACTAGGTCGGAGCGGCTAGTCGCCATGATGAAGTCTGTAGTCTTCACTAGGTCGGAGCGGCTAGTCGCCATGATGAAGTCTGTAGTCTTCACTAGGTCGGAGCGGCTAGTCGCCATGATGAAGTCTGTAGTCTTCACTAGGTCGGAGCGGCTAGTCGCCATGATGAAGTCTGTAGTCTTCACTAGGTCGGAGCGGCTAGTCGCCATGATGAAGTCTGTAGTCTTCACTAGGTCGGAGCGGCTAGTCGCCATGATGAAGTCTGTAGTCTTCACTAGGTCGGAGCGGCTAGTCGCCATGATGAAGTCTGTAGTCTTCACTAGGTCGGAGCGGCTAGTCGCCATGATGAAGTCTGTAGTCTTCACTAGGTCGGAGCGGCTAGTCGCCATGATGAAGTCTGTAGTCTTCACTAGGTCGGAGCGGCTAGTCGCCATGATGAAGTCTGTAGTCTTCACTAGGTCAGAGCTGCAGTTGCAGTTATGCAACTGTGAATTGGTTGAGCAAAAAGTGATTATTTTAAAAATAATTTAACAAAAACCAAGCATTCCACATTAATATTTTCTGTATACGATAGAAGTACATAGAGCAACAAAATAAAATGTTCATTTTCTATACCATAGGCACTCTCCATTGTGAAAGTATGAAAGTGAATAGATGTCAACTGAGATTATTGGAATTGTGCACCTGAAACTGATCGCTGAAAAAAACAATTAGTTCTATATGTTATTGTTATTATTGAATACCCACAATGAGTAGGATTACTTATTTATGCACCCTGAAATAGGCGTTAAGTGGTTGGTTGTAGTAGCTTTCCTCACATCCAGAGTGTGCTGATGAAGGTGGACCGCAGTCCTCCAGGCAGTTGTGCTATGCTTGGTTTCATCTGTTTGATGCTCACTACTACGGAGATCACATTGATCCACATCTCATCACCAGACTGCATTTAAAACAGCCTATTTCCAGGGAATGCTACATGGTAGAGAGATTGTGGTCTTGGTCAGTATATTGTGCCTGACCCTCACGGGATATCCTGGTCAGTGTGATCTGCCTGACCGTCATGCGATGTCCTGCTCAGTATGTTGTGCCTGATCCTGGTCAGTACGTTGTGCCTAACCCTCATGTGACAACCTGGTCAGTATGATCTGCCTGACCCTCATGTGACATCCTGGCTAGTATGTTGTCCCTGACACGATATCCTGGTCAGTATATTGAGCCGGACCCTCACATGATATACTGGTCAGTATGTTGTGCCTGATCCTGGTCAGTATGTTGTGCCTGATCCTGGTCAGTATGTTGTGCCTAACCCTCTTGTGACAACCTGGTCAATATGTTGTTCCTGACATGACATCCGCGTCAGTATGTTGTGCCTGATCCTGGTCAGTATGTTGTGCCTAAACCTCATGTGACAACGTGGTCAGTATATTGTGCCTGACCCTGACTCGACATCCTGATCAGTATATTGTGCCTGATCCTCTAGCGATATCCTGGCCAGTATGTTGTCCCTGACCAGACTAGCATCTCAGTTCACCTTACTTGCATGGGTAGATTGGGAAATATTTGCATTAGAAATGTGGCATCTATATCCTGTGTCAAAGACTTGTCAGAAAGAATAAAAGGGTGTCTTCTTCGTTCATTCTCAATGAACGCAAGCAACACCGATGTTTGTAAGGCTGTTTGATCTCCATTCAGCTTTTGTCTCATATCTGTCTCGCTGGTCAAGTACTGTTCTCACTCTTTGTAGGATATGTTCCACGGTCATGGAATACTCTCAACATAGAAATCTGTCCCGATCCTCATTTTGTTGTAAAGATGACTCTTGAGTTTATTATGCCCATTATTCAGTTTAAAGATGATGGCTTGGTCTTCTCTAGTTAAATCAAAGTAGTTGTCTGCTTTTCATAAGCTGGGGTGTTGATCTGCCCATTTTCCACAGAAGTTGGTTTTAATTATGATCTTCTTGTTTTTTGTGTGTTTCTCAAACTGCTAGGTCCAGATACATGGCCAAATGGGAAACAGAACACACTGGCTACACACAAAATTATGCCTGTAACCAGTTAAACAGAAGAGAGCAGGTCGTGGTCTTCAGACTCTGCACTGGCCACAACAGATTGAGGTACCACCTATTCAATAAACTGAAGATAGGTGGCATTGACGAATGCAGTTGTGGCACAGGGAAAATGACCACTGAACATCTGCTGCAAAACTGCCCGACATACGAGGACCAGAGAAAGCACATGTGGCAACACTAGACAAGCTCTATGGCAGTGTCGACAGCCTCAGGATGACAGCTGCTTTCTTTGAACAAATACAGGTTGATGTCTGACAGCGTACGAAGAAGAAGAAGAAGAAACTGCTAGGTCCACTACTAACATACACCTGGGACGATGAGGCTAACGTCTGGTCAGGCAAAACACACTGATCAAACAATGCTAGGAGAAATATACTGGCCAAGAACCTCACCTGACTTCCTCGTTGGTCGTCCTGGAAACGGGCTGTTGTCGAGAACAACAGTCTGGCTAACAAGGTGAGGTTTGATGTGATCCCTGTAGTAGTGAGTTTCACGCAGATGAAACCAAGCATTGCACAACCACCTGGAGGACCCCGGTCCACTTCATCAGCTCGCTCAGGATGTCAGGAAGGCCACTACATTCTGCCACAAGTTCCGTCCTTTTAAGGGCACACAAAAGGGTTACCAACCCATTGTGGACTATAGCAACCAACCAACCAACATACACCTAGGGGTCTCTGTGGTTGAGAGGTAAGGTGCTCATATTTCAAAGCGATGAACGGAAGCGATGGGTGATCAAATGCATCAAGTTTGAAGTGACCCCTGGTCTCAAGTGAGGTGGAATCACGGTGCCTGATTTTTGAGTTACCTCCAGTTATCTTGACTTAGGTCTTGCCACTGGTCTAAGGTAGCTCGGGACCAGAGAGTGAGTTCCTCAGTATAATCCAAATACAGCGGAAGTTACATCATCAAGACAAAATCACCTGATGATGTCTCCATCATCGCCTGCGATGGGCAACTAACTCTACACCTAGACCAGGTGGATAGTGATTTCGAGAAGGTGGGATACCAAAAGTTTTGTTCAGGGAAAGCTGCCTTTCAAATATACCAACCATTCTGCTGAGTGGGCAATTAGATAAGCACAATATGAGCGTTCACAACAATCCCCATATTCGTAGTCCTCAACGCTTTGATTGTTTTTCTCCTCCTGATCTGTCATCAAATTAACTATTAATAATGTGTTGTGTTTATTCTGAAAATGAATAATAAGTATGTTTCTTGCAGTATTGTTCAACTAACTCATGAACAATATAATTAATTGATTTTAGCCTCAGGAGCAACCAGCTTGATTCATTTTGATGGATGTTCAACCAGTGAGGGGCTAGAGACAATGATTTCCATAGTGGCTGAACTAACAGGAGACATGTCATCTGGCAGGTAGGCAAGCATATGACTAACAGGAGACATGTCATCTGGCAGGTAGGCAAGCATATGACTAACAGGAGACATGTCATCTGGCAGGTAGGCAAGCATATGTAATTGATCATGTGATCAATTGTTTTGTTTGGTTGAGGACTTCTAATTTCAGTTTCTTATTCTTAGTTTCTTGGTCGGTGACTGCCTTATATGTCAGTAAACCATCACAAGGGCAGCAGAAACACCTCCTCGAGGGGAGCCTGTGTGGGCCACATCCTTCTCTTCAGATCTGTGTGGGCCACATCTTTCTCTTCAGATCTGTGTGCTGGGGGCAGTACATGTGCTGCTGTCATGTCTGCCAGGCTGCAGTAATGTAAGCTGGTGGTACTTCTTCTTCTTCAGCGATCATTCTTAATCACCCGCTACCAAGCCCTGAACAGGGCTTTGCAAGTAGCAGGATGTAGTCCAGAGAGCGGAATGCGTTATATGTCGCTAGTTTACAGCTTGACTGCGATATTTACACCTTTCAGTCCAACACATCTGTCTTCAGTGTGGTACCTCTCCTGAATTTGGTGTACAGATGATGTCTCATTCTGTTGTCTGATAACTAGGTGTTTTTTTCTGGACAGTTGGTGGTATCCGTCATGTGCGTGGTATTTGGAGTGTTCTTCCTGCCACTTTACATTGTACTGCTCTTTTATTATTGCTTCTGCTTCTTCATAGTTGACCAGGTATTCTTCCTGAATGTCACTCCCTTTTTGGCTAGGCTCTCAGCCTATTGTTTCCTTTGATTTCTTTGATGTTATCATGCGAAGGTATCCACTGGATCCCAACGTTCTGAACCCCATGAGACATTTTCACTAAGGATGCCCTCGATTCGTTCCCTTCTGTGTTCTTGTGGGATTTGAGTGACGTTATGATTGCATGTGCATCTGTTAGTATCATGATTCCAATGCATTTGGTTTTTGTGATGTAGAGCCATTTCCTCTGCGCTCTTAAGAGCTTAATTTTTTACTCTGAAGATGTTTTCTTCTTCGTTTGTTCTCAATCTCCCGCTACGAAGCCCTGAACAGGGCTTTGCAAGTAGCAGGATGTAGTCTGGGCCTGCTAGGTTCAGTTCTGTTCATCCCGTGACATCTTGAGATAGTTGAGGCACCCCTGCTGACACCTCCAAAAATTTGCGCCAATCCTCTCTATTTGCGGTTGCTTGTTGTGCCACCTCAGGTTGTAGGTTAATCCATTCATGGATGTTGTCTTCCTATCGTTTTCTCGGACGTCCTCGCCTTCGCTTGCCCTGTACTGTGCCCTGTAGTATGGTATTTGCAAGGCCCGTGGACCTCGAGACGTGACCATACCAAGTCAGATTTTGCCTTTTGTTGTGAGCAGGTCATCGTACAGTCCACTTGCATCCTCGATTATTTTACATACTTCATCATTTGTGATACGGTCTTTGTGGGTGACATTTAGGCGTCTTATTAATTATCTCATCTTCTTGACCTGGATTCTCTTCTGGAGGTTTATTGTAATGGTCCATGTTTTGCAGGCGCAGAGGAATATCGAAAGAACCAGTGAGCGCATCAGTCTGACCTTTATGGCGAGGGAGAGTAATTTATCTTCGCATATCAGTTTCAATCGAGCAAGCGCTGCTGTTGTCTGTGCTATTCTGCCCAGGACCTCTGGGTTTGATCCCTCATCACTGATTGTTGAGCCAAGATATTTGAAGTGTTTCACTGTTTCCAGCTCATTTCCATTTTCTTTATCACAGCGTTGATTCCTTCAGTGTGGTTGGTCATCAACTTTATTTTTCCTGCATTTATCTCTGTGCTATACTTCTGTTCTGTTGCATCCAGTCTTCGGATCAATTCTTGAAGTTCTGTCAATGTCATCCGCAAAGCATAAGTTGGTAATCATTCTATCCACTATCCTTACAGTGCCAACATGATCTTCCAGGGTATCTCTCATAATTCGTTCTAGGAATATATTGAAGAGTGTCAGGAGAGAGTAACCATCACATCATGTAGCATGTTCTTTATAGAACGTCGCTCCCATTACAGTCTGTCTGAAAGAAACTCTTGTTGCCTTATCATGCAGATTCTTACAATTTATAATAACACTGTTACTGTTGGTGTTATATATCTTCATTGTTGCCCATAGAGCATCATGCCAGACTCTATCAAATGCCTTTTTAAAGTCAATAAACATGTGGTATAGGTGTTGTTGGTGTTCCAAATACTTCCAGTATTCGTAGATTGAAGATCTGCTTGGCGGTGCTTTTGTTGGTTGGAAAACCCACCTGTTCTTTGACAATGATGTTCTCAGCTTGAGGTTTTAGTCTGTTGAGAATTATTCTGAGCAAGACTTTGCTAGGGTGGCTAATAAGGCTGATTGTTCTATAGTTTTGACAAAGCTTTAGGTTTCCTGAGTTAGGTATCGGCAAGACCGTTGATCTTTACCAGGCTGCCGGCCATTTTCCTGTCAATTATTGCATCACCACTTGCTTGAATGAGCTCTGTGGGGATATTATTCACTTCAGTAGATTTCCCCTTCTTCAGCAACTTCCCCACTTCAGCCACCTTTTCTTTAGTTATCGGTTGCTTTTCGTGAATCCAAGGAGGTAAAAGGGCGCTTGCTTTTTCTGGCTCACCCCGGCACTCGTGATTGTTTAGTTCCAAGCAGCATTCTGTCCAGCTTGTCATTACCTCTTGATCTTCTGTAAAATATTTTCCATTCTTGTCCTGTATTGTCATACTACGACCTTGTATAGGCCTAACTATATCTTTGACAATCTTATATGCCTCAGAGATCTGGCAGCAGTCAGCAACGAAGGCACCTCAGGAAGTGGTTCTGTGGCATGCCTGACGGTCCAGTGCCAGGTACTCCCATGAATTTACATCGACGTTAAAGCGTCTCACAGATATTTTGAGGGGAGTCTTCGAAGCGCTTCTTTTACCCACCGGCCAGATGCAGCTTCAACTAGAAAAAATATTAGATGTTTGGGGAAGCGATTGTCTGACATGTGCAATGACGTGGTCGGCCCATCTGACCTGAGTCTAGTGTGTGGATGCTCTGCATTTTAGCCTTTGTGGAGATCTCGGTTTCTGAATACCTTTTCCTATCCCATTTTATTCTGAACAATCTACGAAGGCAGCTCGTGTGCATCAATGATTACATGTTTAAGAACACTGAAAAAAATGAGTTAAATATAATGGTTGTTGTGTTGAAAAATATAAAATATAGAGTAAGACATCACCAAGTTTGCATGTGCTGGCAGGAAGCCTGTGCTCTATATATTTACAATGGATACAAAATGGAATAAATAAGTTGAATCATCATGTCCATTCGCTCCATGTGTTGGAGCATATTCAATCAAATATTGGTATACTCTATCCAGATTTGATGAAAGCTGGATTTAAATCATTTAGACTGCGGTTTCAAA